>JASGAT010368471.1:0-11514 GCA_030220025.1 Chelon auratus | reverse complement strand
AGAGGAAGTGAAAGTTGAAGCTTAAGCTATAAAACTTGAAGCTTAAGCTATAAAACTTAAGCAGGTGCTTTAAATCGCCTAAACATAATAGGGAATAGTCAAGACAGAACTAATGAAATTCAGTTTGCTGTTATGTTGCCACTCAACAGCTGAAGATCATTGTGGTAAGAGCAAAAGTCTATTATTATTTTGAAGATGCAAATGCTAATAAGTTGTAAGGGCCGGTGTGTAGGACCTGCATCTTGCAGAGAGGTTTTAAATTGCACAGAATCATCTCCTCTCCCGTTTCAAAGGTGGTTAGTAAAACCGCAAAGAAGAAGACTGTTTCGTTCTTTCTTGCGGCTAAGTTAGTTAGTGCAACATGGCCGAGTCCCTCTGTAGATATGCAGTGGTTATTCTAAAACACAACAATTCTCCTACTCAGGCTCCATTTTATTCGTCACAGGTTGAGTATTTTAATTGCAGTCGACTTTGTTTTAGCGTGCAGATGATCCGCTGGGGCTTTTATTAATACGTTATCGATTGAGAGTCACTTGTAAAGCTGATGAATGAGTGTGATTGTTTTGTGGGCACATTTTTTTTTCACATTCCCTCAACCCCGCTCCCAGGGGGCGAAGTCGTCCTCATCAGATGTCCGTGAACATCCCCACTTCGCCGCGGCCACTCATTTATTCATGCCTTATCAATAACGGAAGCCCCAAGGCAAGCTTGACTCATTACCTTCAGCGTCAATATGTCACCTCTGATTTACATAAGCAAAGACATAAATTCGACATGTTGATTGGCTGGTGAGTTAAACGACCGTGTCATCGCTGCAGACCCCTGACACACATGCACACTGCATGCAGACACGTAAGGCACACGGCAGCGCTGCCTGCGTCGTCGTCAGCTACTGGTCGTGAATTCACAAGCATCCACTGGCGCACAAGCAGCATGTTCGCATATAGCCAACAAACACATGCTCACACAGTTGCTCAGAAACATGAGCATGTGCGACCCCAGTACGCACACACCCTGTCACACACAAGGTGTTATTCTCTAATGAGCAGATGCATTAAAAAGCATCATGGGAGAACCAATAAATACCCAGCCAATTGCTCTTAAAGAGGAGCAGAGGAAGCAATGTAATCTTCCGGGCACCGCTGTCACTGACAGCTTAGAGACAGAGAAAGGAAGAAAATGGGAGAGGGAGGGAGGGATGGGGGAAGTAAGAGATGGCTCCATATCTCTGTGATCAGTAGCTGTTTCCTTTTGGTTTTCATTTGGACTGCAAATAAATAAATTGCCAACAGTTTTCCACTACACCGAACTAGCTATAAACTAATCAGCCTCTTAATCGGCACAGTGATAAATAAGATAACTCTACCCACTGCTGTGTTTTTAAATTGCCTATTCATCTACAGGGCAGGCTTTAGGGAAAAGATTTAGCACAGACACCATGCTTCATAGTCACATAATGTAATTTAAAGGGGTTTTCAATGCCGCATTCGTTCATTTTGATGCCGTGTCTGTGTCATCTTTGGACATCTGTGTTTGAAATGTAAACCTGATTGCAGTTGCGGTGGCGAGAAAAGTATTGCAGTAGGTTTTTTGGTGGCGTCGGCGCAGGATTCGATCAACTGTTCCGCGACGACAACAAGTAGAAACCAATATGTGAATAGGTGTCTGCGGGAGGTAGAGCGTCTGCACAGCATAGTCATTTGTCCTCCGGCAAATATATTATTTTTTGGTGTTCGGCTTTTTCTTTAGGTTGTGTTTTGCATATAAATCACCAAGTTAAAGAAATGAAAGCAATACGAGAGCTCATCTTAACAGCGTAGGATACATGTATAATGGTTTACGATGCAATAGAAATGTTTGGCTTAAATGATAGTCAGATGACTAGATTGTCTGCTATGTCTTTTTAATGATTTGTTTATGGGAATATTGACATTCTAACCTCTTTCAAGAACAGACACGTTCATCTTCTGTCTTAGATGATGAATATTAATCACATAAATGGCCAACCTGGTATACTGGGACATTGTGTTGCTCTGTGTCTTGTACATTTGTGTGTGTGCGTGCATACTCTGCATACATGTAATCTCATGAAGCAGAACCAGCAATAATAGCATGAGGACACACACATGCCCTAGATAGTTGTTTGAATCTAATCTAGGCCATCCTCTTTTTCCCCATGACACGTGACAAGCACCGCAGGTAGCAAGCTGTGACTGCGACACACACACACACACACACACACACACACACACACATAAAGACACGCGCAATTCGCACAAACAGACACCAAAACATTGCACNNNNAAAAAAAAAAAAAAAAAAACTGCTGGAGATGGCAGAGCTGCAAAATCTGGTGCCTGTATAATGATTCTGGGAAAGCTCTTTAAGTAGTGGGCCAGGGGAGACACTGAAATCCATTGGAAGAAGATGAAGAGGGAGGGAGAGAAAGAGGGGGAGAGAGAGATTGTGAGGAAGAAGGAAGAAAAGGAAGAAGAAAGTGTGTAGGGTGAGGTAACTCAAGGACATACTGCCTGCTGCTGTGCTCTGCTGCTACAGAGCATGCTGCAGACTAGCAAGAGCTTTCCTTTTGGGCAGTGTTATGTAAGACCTACGTGTGACAGACAGGCACACACATACACAACCCGACATACAAATAGACACATAGAAACGCACACACACGCGCATAACTCATGCAGGCCAATGCGGGCACAGACACGCGCTTACATCACACGCAGACAGACACAAACACACACGGTTTTAGTCAAACATTCAGAGCACGTAAATCCAAAATTGTGCTTAAAATTCTGCTGCGGCTAGACGCGGCCGATCAAACCTCGGTGGTGCAATGACAGAACCGAGCAGGAAAGAAGTCAGTGAGTTTGGCTTAATCAATTGGTCAATCAGTCTTTTGACATTTTGTGTCCTTTAAAAGGAATGATGTGACATTTAAGAAACAAGCCCGTTTCTGCTGGCTTTTTAAAAACGAGATGGGAAGATTGATGCTGTCTGTCATCGCCGAGATGTTTCAAGGAGAGGCTCCAGGAAGTTGCTGTGGACAGTCCATGAGCAAGAAATCATTTAAATCTACAGACCTAAACTAATGAATTGAATTTATGTGACAAAATATATTAAACTGTTTACTTTAGAAGCAGTAGAGTCAGGCTGATATGCTTTACCCTCACTTCCAGTCACTAAGTTAGACTACGACTGACTGACTCTTGGCTCCAAGTTTCCTCTAGCAGCTTTTTTTTCATGAGCAGCCTGCCTTATATAAATGTGTATTAGGGCCACTGAAGAAAAAAAAAGTGATAGTCTTGCATTAGAGAAAATTGTCTAGATCAACATCAAACGCTATGCTAGATGGCAGCGGCCAGAGCTGCCACATAGAACTTCAAAAGACTCTTCAGAAGAAATCTTGTGGGTTTGTCACTGAGGGTTGCCCCATCTTTACTTACTGTTGGATCCAAATATCTATGTATTCACGTTTTTTTTTTCCTCTGAGTATAAGCCCTTCTCTTGACTCAGACACATAAATATATTTTTAACCTACAACGGGCCAAATGTGCTGTTGCACCGAGGTCGCGTCTTGAAACCGAAATGTGTTGTTTACGCCGTTGCGAATAATGCCTGCGAAAACATTTTCCCATCCTCTGGCGAGACTAAATAAAGCTGCTTTCAGTCACTGATGATAGTTGTTTGTGAAGAGGCAGTTACAGTTGCTTGCACTCTCAATCCAAAACCGAGCGTTAGCGGTGTTTCTGCCTCGTCGTGCTTCGGTATGTTGATTGAGTTTGATGACCTTTTGTTCCGTTCATCCAAATACCCTCTAGAGAATAATTTTACTTCCATATTTTGCTTTTACAAAAAAGGGGAAGACAAATTTTGACGTGGCATTTTGTGTATTTTGAATGAAATACCTTCAGAACTGTCATGTTAGTGAATATGAAATACTTCACTGCCCCGCATTATATATTTTTAAAATCTGAATTAAATATTACTTTTAAAAATTCAGTGTGTATCAAGTTAAAACAGATTATGTATATGAATATATTGTTGCTTTTTGTCAATGAGCAGCTTATTCAACCTTATGTCAAGTTATTTGCAGTCATTTTAATTTACAATGTCAAATCGTGACACTGGGAGCCATTATCCTTTTTCTGATATTTTTGGCACCCATTTGGTTTAGTGCCTTGCACTAAGCTCCTATACTTTTAGAATGAGACCCCAATACGTCATGTTTGTATCCTCCACAATGTTTTTCCAAGAACAGATTTGCAACCTTCTGGCTCACTTTTCCAGCCGCAGATGTTTAGAAGAGAGCAAACAACTCACCGAAGACAGTTCTGGCGGGGACGGACTCTCTGTTGAGCCAGAAAGACACTTGGGAGAGGATGACTGTCATGATGCAGGGCAGATATGTCTGGATCACAAAGTAACCAATTTTCCTCTTCAGGTGGAAGTGGGTTGTCATCACAACGTACTCTCCTGTTGAGTACAGACGCAAGATATGGGGAAAAAGTTACAGAAAACAAACACACTCATTAAACTGACAGGTAGAGTAGCTTTAGAATTTATATGAAATGCATAACCACACAGTGCCTTAATTGCAGTGGTTCCAAAGTAATTTGACGGTATCGTATATTTCATTGATGTTCAAAGAGAACTGCCATTTTGATGGAGATGGAGTAGTCTGTCGATATGAGCACTAAAGGTGACCTTGCAAGTAAAGAAGCTAATACTGTGGCTAAAAAAGACCCCCTTTATGATTGCACAGCAGGTCAAGAATGCTCTCCAGCGTGTAGACGTACAGGCTTGTTGTTAATAATCAAGGGAAGACTTTATGGCCATAGCCTCAAAGGATTCACCAGAAGATGCAGGATTGAAAACAAATAAGGCCAGTTTGCAGTTCTGTCATCCAGAAGGACAATTATTCGAAATATACAAGCAACCAACGAGTGTTTCGAGGGAAAATGAGGATAATCCTTGACTGGAAGACCAGGCAAAAGGCAGAGAGACCTCACAACACGTGAGAGCTGAAAGTGGCTGCACTGAAGGCAGAGCTGGGAGAGCATCACTGGGGAAGTGATGTCTATTGGACTTCAGGCAGCCACTGACTGCAAAGGCTTTCCAACAAATGTGACTTGGAGCACTCTCGGTTAAAAGGCCCGCGTCTCCTCACGAGTTCATTCTACGCGATAAACCTATTCAAATCAAAGCGTGGCCATGGCTTTTTAATGTCGTATCTTTTATTTCATTTCATATTGAATGCACATTGTACTTGTTCACATAGTCTCTTTTCTAAACCGTTCCTTGTGTTTGGCCTCATGTTTTATTGAACTCGCAATTTACCGGCACAGCTATTGGCGTCATTTATCAACAAGCTCGATATCCAGCCATGATCCATTTAATCAGAGAGAACGCAACAGTTGCACGAACAGGGGACTTAAATAAATGAAGGAATTACAGTCGGACACATTTAAGTCACTTTGGAAGCCATAAAGCAAGGCATGGATGTGGGGGGACAGGATGGGCTTGAGCGCTACTTTCTGAATGCGGCTTGCATCAAACAGGTCACCCATTTCATGCAGTGACTAATTTCTGCCAGTATCAATCGACCAAAATGAGGTGGGAGAAGTAAAAAAAGATGTAATGGCCAGTAGGGAAATAATGAATCTAGGACACACTGTGTCATTTAAAGCCATAAACTGAAGATGCAGATGAAGTGATGCAGTTCCTTAAAATCTGATTAGTTTCAGGCTCATATGAATGTTAATGTATTTAACTTGTATTGATCTTCCTCTGCACCTTTGATTAGTGTCATGTGGACACTGAACATTGTAGTGAATCATTTAATTAATAGCGCTCATCCCCCAAACTGAAACTAACCTGTGCTGGACTGCACCACGCCAGAATCCACACTCTGTCCCATCAGATCGTACTGGTTTAATCTGGAGCCGTCCTCTGCCACCACCACGGACTGGGCCGCCCCTCTGGTCCACACGTACACCACCTCTGCTCTGGTGTAGGCATCTGACGAGGAAGAGCAGAGTAAAAAGTTATAAATTATTCTGCTGTTCTGTCATCACGTGTAGCCTTGCGGGTTATATTTTTAGAGCCAGGGATGCCAGGTGAAAGGAAGACAAATATGGAATGAGGTCTCCCACTCAGATCTTCTGGTTTGGTCTGACCTCATCTCATTTTGTCTCATCTTGTCTGGTCTACTCTCATCTCGCCGCTGCCTGTCTCGCCTCATTTGCTATTTAAGCACATTATCCCTTTCTTTCACCCTGTTAGTGTGTCAGCAGACCTCCCCCTTCTCTTATTTATATTTTTTTAATCATCTAGACTCATCCCCTCTCTGTTTGATTATGTCCTCTCCAACGTTTTATCATTTGATATAATGTTTTGTCACATCGTGCCATGCCGCATCATGTCAACCCTCAACTTATGCGAAAAACAAGCAAACAACATCCCAACAGGACAACATGACCTTAAAAGAGCTAAGTCAGTCTATTCTTCCCTCCGGCCACCCAACCTGTCAAAGCTGCAGTGTGGCTCGACCACTGCAGGGGAAAGGATGGCTCGACTGCAGACTGCAGCATAAGGAAGAGAGCTCATCACTAAAATATTTAGGGAGTGAGTCCAATTTAAAGGCAGTTAAGGCTCAGTCATCTCACTCACGCTGTGCAGCTGTCTCGAGAATGCCTCGGACAACATGACGTTCACTTCTCTTTTGGTTTAGTGCTACTGCAAGTTATGCTCAGAGTATTTCTCTCGCTCCCTGGTCTCCGACCTCCATTTTTCTAGCTCTCAGGGATAATGCAGGGTATGTGTAGCTATCAGCAGTGAGCAGGTGGTGTGACGCTCTGGCCGTATTACGAGAGAGCACTGCCTTGGATAAATACAAGTCTGACGCAAGGGTCTTCGGGGGGTCTTGGAAGGTCTGTGAGGGTAGTATAAGCGGTCGTTGTCACTCTGTCATTGCCGTCATAAGGGACTGGTGCAGGGGTCGTGCTTCCAGTTGGGTGAGGTAGTGACAAGGCGCGTCAGAAAGGCAGTTTTGTGCGTTTGCGTCCATGTGTTCGTGAGGATTTATCATGCGCGGTGCCGTATCGTTTGTGTGTGACTACAGGGGCTACTTACAGCTGCCAAACTTCAATGGACAAGCGTGGGCGTCCATGGGGAAGTCTTCCAGGTGCATGGGGCATTCTGCTCTTACTGTAAGCCTGGGGAGATTCATAAAGACACGGACGATGAATTAGAGAAAAACAACAGAAGTAAAAAAGAGCATGTGGTAAATCCACAAAAAATAAAGGAAGACAGCATGGTGACTGTGCTTGAAGGAGGACTAGAGGAATTAAGGCGGAATGACAATGGAGAACATGTGGTGTACTATATTTTTTTCCAGTCTCTCCGTGCCCAAACGCCGTCGAACGTCACTGCGCTACTTTTCCCCAAACCAACAGAAAGGCTCCAGTTCCCCGAGCTGTGGGTTTCTATTTCCTGACAGCTTGGTGAAAAACAGCATGTCAGGCCACCCGTGACACACTAATCTCCCATCTATCCCTCATCTCACTCATCTGTGACAGCAATATGTGCTCCGCCCCCGCCAGACCCATCCCCCCCCGCTCCCCCCCTCCCGTCGCTAGTAAACAAGTTGAAACAAATGTTTTACGATCCTTGCATTAGACAGCTTACATTAGCATCAGTCTGTGTTGTGCATCAAGGTTTATTTTGCCCGCCCCTCTGCTGAAGGCCACCCAGGTGCCACGAGTACATCTAAACTCAGCTGATCGTACACCCTATCCTGCCGTTCACAAATATCAGGGAGCATCCCCAAAGAGATAAATCATGACAGGATACAATTATTTTTCACTACATTACAATGGCAGTGATAATGGAATGGGACATTTTATGTGGCCGCTCAAAGTCTCCAAAGGACAAAAATGAAATAAATACATGGAAATAAACATTTCTTGGTAGTAAATCATGTTTGTGTAAAAGTAACCATTCACACTGTGCAACAGTAATATAATAGAGTATTATTTATATTCATGGTTAACAAGGAGGAAGGGATGCGCCTTGGTTGACGGTTCTTCATTTAACACCATCAATAAAATTAATAATTTTCTGTTTTTACCAGTACAACAACAAATTACAATACCAAAAACCAAAACCACTAATGTGGATTTCAAATAAAGCCTAATATTGTATTTTGCTCCTCTGTATCATCCATTTCTGACCACCGCGAACTATTAAGAATCAGTCGATAAGCCAGGCCTCCGTGAACATCTGCTTGACAATATACTGTGATACCACATAAATATATACTTGCTAATACCACAAATTGTGTTAAGCAACCACCACCACACAAGTGGACTCTGAAGTTTGAGTTGAAACTCCTGAAACTGTTTCAATGAAATGATTTGTTTGCAGTTTCTTCATAAATATAGCTTTACCCAGCCATTGTGCTATGTTCTTATGAATTCAGAGCTGAGCTGGGAGTGAATTTACACCAGAGATGACCATGGTCAGAAAAGGAAAGATGTTGTTGCTGGCCATTGTTGACAGTACCTTCTCGTCTCCAAGCAATGTGCAGTATCTGTTCTACCATAGCAACAGTATTATGTCGTGTGTATGACAGATTTAATGAAACCGATGCACAGAGCATCAATCTCGGGATTCTGAGCGAAGGGTTGGTGACATTCTTCCATTTTTATTTATTTATTTTTTTCAAAAATATGTCTTGTGCAGTTCTTTTAATTGAAATTTCTTATGGATTGCATCATTAGCCCCCATTCCACATTAGCAATTTTTGCAAATAGGTCTCTGCTTCTCTGTCAACAAACCGACATTTCCGCTATCTCGATGCCGCTCCAGTGCAGCAGGAGAGTATGTGTCAGCCTACCTCATGGTGTACAGCAGCGTCCCCTCCTCTGTGATTCGCAGAAGCTTGTTCGGCATGGTCATGTTGTGGGCCACTGACTTCTTGCCATTGTGGAAGAAGGTGTCGGGGGTCCAGATCTTGCTGGCCATTAGGTTGTTGAGACGCAGCACCGCCATTGGCCCTTTGAACTTTAATCTTTCATCCTTCCAGCTCTGTCTGAAGAAGACATCAATGGTGTACTCCTGCAGGTGGACGGCGAGAGGCACACACAAAAAAAAACAAGTCAATAAACACCCCCACCCTGTAGCATTTTTCAACCTTTACCTGGAGAGCTGAAGAAACCATTATTTTTTTCCCATTTCCCTTTTCCTTTTTCTTGTCACTTTGACTTTCTTGTGACAGTCTTGACCTGGTTTTCCTGCTGGTTAGTCTCTCTTCATGTTAAAGACTTTGGCAAACGCGAGTTGGATCAACTAGATGGAGGTTCTCAATTGTTGCACAATAATTGTTCTTTATTTTGCATCGTAATGTCTGCGATTGCCTTTCAATTTTCTTCCATTCCACTATTTACATTATTACAGCCTGGTCAGGTTATTGCAAATATGCAAATGGAGGATCATTTAGTATCTGGTCATTTGGTATTGCATTGTTAGGTAAGTGCCAGAAATGATTATTGTTCATGTTTCGCTCTTTGGGGAAACTTCTTTGCTCAGTAATCTAAATTACACTGGGCTGGGAAAAAAAAGGGAAGCACTGGACACAAAATTATGAGGACATTTCATTTTCAAGCTAGCTAATGACTATAGCTGAGAGCAGATTTTAATGGTTCCACATGACTGCCCGCCAGAGTAAGGAGAGCCTGTAAAAATTACAGCCCAGCCTGTTTTTTTGTTCCCTCCCCCCCCCCCGCCCTTTCCTCCCGGTTCTCGTAAGATAATTAGTATGAACTGAAACTGGGCTTCAAGGTAATAGAGGACGATAGGGAAAGGCTGAAGATGGAGAATATGTTGCTCACTTCTTCCTTCTGGCCTTAACAGTACGGCAAAATAGTGCTGGCCCGCATGTCAGCCAGTGCAATTAACTGAGATTATGTCAGATAGAGTACACTCACGTCACGTGCGTATACAGAAGTCTGTTTGTTGTTGTTCCACTTATTTATTTTTATTTCAGCAGGGGTAGTGAATCATGTGAATATAGAGTTATTTGTTTCCGGTGCGCAGGGCAAAGATCACTTACTTCGGTGCTTGTACAGCCCACAGAAAAGATCAGAGAAGCAAACATTCATGTTCCAATGTGTTTAAATTTGGCTGTTGTAATTTAATGCCACCTCCAAACCGCGCGATCATAGCGCAGTGTTTACCGAGGATCTCAAACGGGATTTGACAGCAACTTGACCTTTCAGATCGCAGCAACACATTACTATGGCTGATTTAATTTAGATTCCTTTCAGGTGTGAACGAGGATTCAGCTGCTTAATCTGGTGCTCTTTAAAAAGCCACACTGTATTAATTATGATTATATATTTATTTTATATTTAGTTATTACATTTTAGTTTTAATAATCCTTGATTCTCCATTTACATTTTTTTAATTCAAGCTCATTCTACAGTCTAGCAGCAGAGCTACAGCTCTTATTCCAAAATAAATAAACAGCTTGTGGGGTCAGAGTTCACGGTGTATATTGATAAGTCCCATGCAGTCACATTTACGCGCAGGGGTGGCATTTATGTAGAGCGGGATCGCGAACCCTGCAGCAGGAAGTACATTTCACCCGGTGACAGCTTTATTAGCACATGGCAGGTTAATGGAATGAATCATCAGATCAATAAATATTTTGCAGCGAAGAGGGCACCGTGTCCAGAGAGGTTAGGGGACAGGCAGGGGTGAGCGGAGGAGAAGGGGACAGAAGGGAAACTAGTGACATTTACAGAAGCAAAGAGAGTCTTACCATGTCATGGTCCGAAACTGGCCCAATACTAGTCACGAAAATGTCAGTCTTGACTTCAGTTACACGCTCTGTTGAAGCAGGAAATTGCCAGAGTGAGTGACTATCAGTGGCATTCATTAGCCTCCTAACTACCTGTTAATACAGGAGCACCTGGCTATAGGCTCTGATGCATTCAATCCTTTAACACACACACACACACACACACACACACACACACACACATTAAAAAAGAAAAAGTGAGATTATATTAAAAGAAAGAAAGAAAGAAAGAAATTCCCACTTTAGTTGTCGATAACCATTTCTGCTGTTATTGGTTTCAGTGTCAGCTCCATTACCCGGACAGAGGTTCAATCTCTTAATAAATTTGTGCATTGCTGTGTTACTGAAAATATGCCACTCTCATAACACTGATGGACAAAAAATGGGTCCACTGGGGGTTTATTTGGAAGGGGCGTCAGAGATGTGTGAATTTGTGTGCGAGGGCTCGTTTTCTTATGATTCAGATACATGACAGCATGATTTATGAATGATACCCATCATAATTCATAATTTCTTCCCCTTGGCTGCTGAACTTCTAGCAGGCCGGGCTTTATTCGCCTGTCTGCTTGACGTCCTTCACACACCGATTCTCACATTATGTCACGTTACCTTCTTTTCCCCTTTGCGCTCAGTTTTTTTTT
>JASGAT010368467.1:0-18250 GCA_030220025.1 Chelon auratus | reverse complement strand
TTAGCATTCTGCTGTTGCTCTCAAACCTTCTGTTCAGTTCTCATAATAGCTCTGAGAATTATGTATGTCCTTTCAAGCGGGAGCAACAGGGGGATGGGTGAAGGGAGAGAGCGCAAGCCAGAGACAGAGGGTGTGCGGATGTTTTCGTTTTTGCAGAGGGGAGGCCGATGACCTAAATGTGCCATCCTTGACAGCACTCCTTCACAGCCACATGGAAGAAGATCACAAGGTTGAACTAGGCTCTCAGTGGCAACAGACGAGGGACAGATACAACCACATACATGCATTTACATCATGCAATGCACCATGTTAATATTCTAAACATTAGCAATATCTGTTTGTAACAAGTCTTTCCCCTCTCTTCAGTTACACTGTGACTTGACATACATACACATCACTCACACTACCGGAGCTGTGCGCTGACGCCATTCAGGTTTCTGGTTACCATAGTGATTAAAGCCCTAGCCCCTCCTCTTTGAAAGCGCTAACATCAGAAAACAAACGTGAAAGAACAATGCAGCGCTGTCATAATGTATGGAAGTACAGCGCATGCTCCGCAGTTGTGGGTTATGCAACATAAAAACACATTTTAAGAGGTTACTATAGACATGGCCTCGGCCCGTGAAAAAAGGAACAGTGCCATTAGGAATGCAATCAGCATAATAAGTCCAATCATCTTGCTCTTTCTGACACGTGCATTTTAAACAGGTCTGTCTTTGTGGATGGAAAATGGGAAAGGCATGACTGACAAGTAGCCCAAGGATGAGAAGGGAACAGCGTGGCTCCACTTTGGCATGTCTTTATCCGGCCTCCACTTACAGTAGATGACTGTCATACAAATCACCCGTTCAACAAATATGATTACGTTATATATGGTAGACAACGAGGACTTAGTTGACGCAACCAGCCTGTGCATGTTTGGTGGCCAAAGATGATTAGTGAGAATACTGATGTCAGCATTTAGTGGCAGTGACATTGTGGATACAAATCCAGAGATTACAGTCACCGTTACTGTGGGAAATCTGTACAGAGAGTCACATTAGGATGACTGATACCTGCATATCAGCCATAGCTTGAAATTATATTTTCCTATTTGTTGTCTTCTTGACCTACTTTTAGGAGATTGCACCCAGAGGCAGTGGATCTGGGACTTTCTGGTACTGCATGCTATGCATAGCTGAGCATATGTTATTTGAGCCATGGAATATCACTCTGCATGTGACTGAAAGGATTTTCATTTTATATACCGATATGTTTCATATTGTGCAGTACTTTTTTTGTTTGCTCATAGAAGGAAAACAATCAAACTAGATAGCTGTAATCGCACATGTTGAATTTGGATTATGATTGTCGATAGGAACTTTAACTGGACGGAAGCAGAATCCTAAAAGTCTCCACTTTATTTTCTACCAATTTTAAGACAGTTTGAATGTGTGAACTCTGACAAGTGATCATGAAATAGAGAGATAGCAGGGAAGGATTCACATTCATGTCCAAAAAAAATGTTCTCTCTCTCTAAATATTCAATCGTTCATATTTCATTATCCCTGTCCCTCTTACGTACACCGATCAGGCATAACATTACAACCACCTTCCTAATATGGTTTAGGTCTCCCTTGTGCCTTTCAGTTGTGACTCATTGGAAAATGGACATGGGCCTTCTGAGGGTGTCCTGTGGTGTCTGGTAACAGGATGTTGTTAGTGGGGGCTTTTGGGTCCTATGGATTGAGTGGAGGGGCCTCTGTGGATCAGGCTTGCTCCAGTGCATCTCACAGATACTTGATCAGTTTGGGATCTATTGAATTTGAAGGGCCAGGTCAACACCTTGTGCTGTTTTTCATGTTTTGTTTTTTTTCCTGAACCGTTTTTGTGTGTGTGCCTGTGTCAGGCTGCATCCTGCTGGGGATGGCTGCTGCCATCAAGAATTGTCATTGCTATGGGGTGGGGGTGCCTGGTCTGGTCTACGTGGGTGGTACATGTCTAAGTAACATCCACATGAATGCCAGGTCCAAAAGCTCCCCAGCAGAACATTGTATTGTCACAAGATGGTCAATGTTATTTACTTCTCCTGTCAGTAGTCATAATGTCATGCCTCATCGGTGTATATACCTTGTTTTTAAATGTTCTAGGGTGATGAAGAAGCAAGCCTGGGCCTTCCCATCAGCCCATTCATGGACCGGTCCGCTCCACAGCTTGCTAAACTACAAGAGTCATTCATCACTCACATAGTGGGACCACTGTGCTCCTCCTACGACTCTGCCGCTCTTATGCCGGGATGCTGGGTCGACCCGTCAGAGGGAGAGACACATCCAGACGTAGAGAAGGAAGGGCAAGATACGGAAGAGGAGGACACAGCGGATGAGGACGCGTCAACAAGTTCTGACACCTCCCGTATGTTAGCCTCAGTTATTCGTGTTATGCAAAGATTTTACTTGTTACTGTGTTTATCCTCGAGTAATGTCTGCCAGTATTTACTGAGTCATTGGTTCCTGAGATTAAGTCATTTTGGTGGGAGTTCTGACAGGCAGATTTGTAACATATCAGAAATTATATCTGCTGTAAATAGACTCTGTTAACTAGAAGTTATTTGTACAACCTGACCCACTTCCTAAAACAATGTAAACAGTGTTTTGCACTTGGAGCAACAACTCTTCCAACTAAATGTCAGCTGTCATAATGTTGTAATTAGTGCTTGCTTACAGGACCAGTGTTTGGGAATTAGTAGTATCTAGTGGGGGAGATTGCAAATCACAACCAACTGATATGCCTTTCTGAGCGTGCAGGAGAACCAATGGTGGACATCATCACGAAATGCTCTATTGAGAGCCAGTGTTTGGTTTGTACATTTCTGGCTATGTAGAAACATGCAGAGGAGGGCCTGCTTCATATGGAGGAAGTAGACAGAACAGATTATCCATGGCTGTAAACCATCTTCAGTACCAATAGGTAGAAATGTGCTGTATAAATACAAGGTAGTTTGCCATGTGAGGGGATCACATGGGCCAAGCTAATGAAAAAACAACAATATAATGATAATACAGTAAAACAATTCCATTTATGGTAATGAATGGCCTAATACAGATTCCTTTTAAATAAGAAACTGTCTTCTGTCACTGTTACAATAATAAACAAAGCTTAGTTGATGGAATAGTTATTTTTAAAAGAAACAACAATTTGACAGCCAGGAGATAAGAAAATGGCCCTCGTGTTGAAGTCTTTGTCAGCCCATCTATCTACCACAACCTCCTCCCAACATATTTCGTCTCTGCAACAGCTTCACCTAACTTCCTCTTCTAGGTCATAATTACCACATCCTCTGGAGGGCTTTGTCATGGCAGCTAGGGCCGCTTCTTCATCTAACCAGACTGCGACCAGAGGTTAAAAAATATCTGCCTACCAGAACCTCTATAAATATGCAGCTAATTTCAAACAGTCGTTGGTCAGTTCAAAAGACAGTCCAGCACACAAACAACATCGCCAGGCTTGCCGTTTCCCCTGGTTTCTTGCTTTTTTGTCAAAATATGCACGCCTGTGGTATCAGTCATTTGATGTCAAAGCTTGAATATTTGCCAAAATATCAAACTGTTCCTCTAAGGCCAGGTGCTCTCCAACAGCATTGTCTAACTGTTGGGTTTGTGTCTCACAGAGCGGCAAGAAACCAAAAAGGTGAGCAGGAGGAAAGTGTTTTGCCAGATCACGCAGCATCTGTTGGAAAACCATGAAATGTGGAAGAAAGTGATCGCTGCAGAAGCCCCGGAGGAGGCTCAGGAAGAGAACTCAAACTGCATCGGCAACCCCACCGACCCAATCACAGCCATCCATGAGGAAGAGGAGGAGCAAGCAAGCAAAGAGGAAGAGTCAGCCGATGGACTCGATGAAAGGGACGAGGTGCCGGCTATAGAGGAAGAGGAAATCCTCCCGCAATCAGAGACTTCAGGAGAAAAAGAGGAAGAGCCAGAGTGATATTATGAACCTTGACCTCCTCCTGAACCAGGAATCTGAACATTGTCTAAAAAAAATGTTTGCTTCTTTCCTAACTAAACTAAATATGGTAGCCAGCACATCACTTTGACACAACACTGTAGAAGATGTTTTGGGTTAAATGTGCCTAACAAAAACAGGGTTGAGGACAGGGATGACGCATACCCAGTGCTTCTGACAAGGAGAGAGAGGTGAAGTGAGCAAAATATGAAGATGACAAAGAAGAAGAAGAAGAAGAAGAAGCTGAAAAAGAAGAAGAAAAACAAAGAATAATGAATACAGACTGTATTTGTTTTTGATTTAGTGTTCGTTTTAGTCTGGATCTGGCGCCCTGCCCTCACCCAGATCGTCCATCCTGCACTATGGGCCATCCACGTTGATTCATAGATTCACTCCACCAGTGAGTAATACACTGTCACAAGCCCTCCCCACTTTTCTTGTTGCTCCCATGCGATCAACACACTGTGGAGCCTCCCAGCTGGTCAAGGATGTGTAATAAGCCCCTTCTCCTTGAAGACAATGGGATGAAAGCCAGGGTGTGAAAGGCTGTGTCCAATGAGGATCAGCCATGTGGGTTTTAGAAGATTTAAAAAAAACAAAAAAAAAACAAGTGGCAGTGCATTGTGTACACAATACAGGCATACTCTCTCACAAGCTTCACGCACACAGTGCTATAGTAGAAACACATTCCATGCTCAGACAGCTGGGAAGTTTGACAAAGACCCCTGTTGATCTAAAAGCTTTATTCTCGCTCAAGGGAAAACATACAAAACTATGTTTTGTTCATGTCAAACAATGTTAGTCAGTAGTCATTTTCTCCCTGCCTTTTGTTGTTCAGTCAGTCCAGCACACCTTCATGTTTCCAGGCTCAGGAGATCAGGAGCCCATAGAGATATAGAAACAAATAGGACCTTTGGTGTCCCTTTACTTCCTTGTCTGATTAAGCTTTTCCCTGTGCTATTTGCAATATCAATTTACAGATTACGCAGAAACAAACTCCCCAGAAACATGTGGTTCTCTTTGTACAACACAGAAGGAACCACAGGGGAAACCACATGCAGTAATGTTAATCATGTTAAAAACTAACTAACAAGACACAAAACTAGACAATAAGATAATGTTTTGTTTGTTCAGCAAATGCCATTTTATGTCACTTATCAACATTAACATTTACAGTAAGTATAAGAGAACGTTTTTTTGTTTTTTTCCCCCCAGAGTATAATTTATAGGCTGGTATGTAGGCCAAATGTTTCAGAGTGTAATCCTGTAAGCCATAGTGGACCAGACCGGAGCTGAGTCACAGCTACAAATCACCCAAGAAGATTTATGTTAATAAGACATTACTACCCCGTTAAGACTATTTCCGTAGCTTCTTGTGGTGGGCCGACAACAGACTATGTGGAAGTCTCACTCAGTCGGCCATTCATTGCATCGGAGACAGAGAAACTAACATGAAAACAACTATTTATTTATTTAGCCATGGAGAACCCAGCTTACTTTAAAAAAAAGGCCATGCATAAAGTTAATTAATATATGATGTTAATTAATTAGGTTTGGGACTGTTTTCAAATGCTTCAGTACAAAAGCAATATTTATTAACAGCTTTGACAAAAGCTGTCATTGGAGATAATGGCTGTATTCTGCATAGTCTTTATTTAAATTAACACTGAACTAAATGAACGAAAGTTCCAAGAATTAATTTTCTGATCCCAGACCAGGAGACTGATTTTCTTTCCTCATTTGTAGTCCTTACATGTAATCATTATATACTGTATATGGCTTAACAGGTGGTGTTGGAGCTCTCCTTTGATGTCCTCACAGATTCAAATAGGAGGTGATGGAGAGAAGTGTGAACAAGGAGAACAGCGTTAGTAATGAGGCTTAGTAATGAAAGAGGAGGTGTGGAGAGGGAGGCCTTTTAGCTCTGCTTGTAGCAGCTTATGAAGGGTCAGAGGGGTCTCAGATCTTTTTTTACGTTTCAGCAGATTCTCCCAGATGTAACCCTTTGAAGATGAGCCAGTTTGGTTGGCTTCAAAATCATGTGATGATTTTTGTTTCCAGGTCTGTGAAACGTATGACAGGGATATTCAGGACGATGTATTTGATCTGACACCAGAAAAGCTACAGGGGCCATTTGCAAATTCAGATCCGGGGATTTAGGGGTACTTAGTGCCTTCACTTCCTAATCTGCAACAGGTAGTTTTCTATTAATACAGTTAAAATTAAAATTTGACAGCACTTTTTGGAGACATTGCCTAAGACCTGAGGCTGACCGAGAGGTGAGGTGGACTTCCAGACTTGAGCTTTCTTACGGGAAGTGGTATTATACACTGATCAGCCACAATATTAAAACCACTGACAGGAGAAATAAAAACAGTGTTCTGCTGGGAAACTTTTGGACGTAGCATTCGTGTGGATTTTACTTGGCATGTACCACTCACCTAGACCAGAGCAAGCATCCCCACCCCATAGCAATGACACTCCTTGATGGCAGCAGCCATCCCCAGTTTCGAAGCAAACTGATCAAGTATCTGTGGGATGCAGTGGAACAAGCCTGATCCACAGAGGCCCATGTCCATTCTCTAGATGGTCATAATGTTACGCCTGATCGGTGTATATCTGAGATAATTAAACTGCATTGATCAATGATAGCAGGCATGTGATCTACAACAGCATAGTTGCGAAGATCATCTGAGGTGCACTCGAGATGACACCATGAACTTTAGTGTTGACAGTCTGAAGGCATGTTGTTTGCATGGTGGCAGCTCAGGTACTGGTTTAGGACTGATCACTCTGATTAGAGGATGACGCAAAGAAAACAACATTACCAGAGAGGGAGATAGTTTTGAAATTGAAAGCAACACTGAAATGAAAACAGCAACTGAAAGGAACATGCGATACGAATCAGTCCATTAGACTTCATTCTTACACGCTGGATGAAAACAGGCTAAATAAACTACTAAAAAGGGCATGTTTGCTTGTTTGTACTGGCTGAACTTGCCCTGCTGTGACCCAATTTCTTAACTCGATGAGAGTTTAGCTAATTATGTTGTAATACCATTTTAATCCTTAGTTGTATCCATTGCACTGTTTTCAAATTGTTCGTTGTGCAAAGGAGGGCTAAACTCTGCTGATAATGCCCTTGACTGCTTATTCCCCGTGCTTACAAAAAGGTGCAGTAGTTGAGCTTTGTTTTTAATCCTATGAAAAAGAAAACCTGCGCTAACCAAAGGCCGAGCTTACTGTTGTCGTTTCACTTCAGGTTGAAAGCTCTTTGGTGTTCAAAGACTGATGATTTATTTATTTTTTTCCGGCTATTGCTGATTAACAGTCAAAGAGGGAACTGCTTCCAAAAAAAATTCACCACGCCTTGATTTGTAAGATATAATCCGCCATAATGCACAATTAAAAGTAAAAATGATCTCCAGCAGTGATGGGAATCAGGCAGGAAGTCCTGGACAAAAATAGTCTATAATAAAAAGGGATAACGTTGCTTGGCAACAGGAAAAAAAAAGTTAAAGGTGAATTGATATCTGACCCCTGAAACATTGTGTGTCTCACCTGCCATCACACATGGCAGGACTGTATGTGTAGCTTGGATTCACAAGTCCCCTCCTGGACACGTCGTCTTCCAACAGCCTCTCCTTGTATTGGCTTGTCCTGATAAGTCTGCCTATAGCAGGTAAATATGATCTGTAAACACCAGCTGATGCGCTACTGATCCTCACAGCTGTGGATCACGGCATCGACTGGGGGTTTGTAGTTGGGCAATTTTGAACCTCAACAAATAACTAATAACAAAGCGCTCTGCGAGTCTCCAGTCTCATGTTAACAACAGAAATTTGAGTTCATACGAATGAGTTCCATGCACTGTAAATACCTACACACTATACAGTATATCAATACCTCACTTGGAATCTAATGTGCATATATTACAATGACTTTTTTATGACACACACTTGTACTAACCCACTGCTGTGTTTGGGGATTGGAGAATTCTTCACAATTTCCTCACTTTTCTTTTTTTATTCCTTACATCATTTTACGTAATCTGAGAATTCATTAGGAATCAATTAGGCCAAATTAGATGCTTCCCTCTTCTGATCTCCTCTCTCAGCCCTGCCTCATTAACCGTGTACACAGTCACACTGCAGCAATCAAAGAGACTTGAACGAGTCAAAGCTGTGACCAAATTTGCGGTTGCTCATTTTCACCACAAACAATCCAAAACACTGCAGCTTGATAACGCACGTGTGTGACATTTTAGGGACTTTTGAGCAAACTGATGAAGTTTCATTCACAGTTTCATTTAAAGGGCCATATCAGTGCTTTTGCACGCCAGCTTCGTCACTACAAATGGTGTACTTTTCGTCGGTTTTGCCCGATTTCTGCACAGAATGAAGCTTGTTTGAGTTATAAAATGCGTAAAAGCTAACACCGAGTAGTTTTAGTATTGTAGCATCCAGATTGTAGTTTAATTATAGATTGAACTGGAAGCTCAGCATTAGTTAGAGGAATACATAGTGCAGACTTCATTTTCACCGGGATGGAATTATGATTTTTTAAAAAAAAAAAAAAAAAAGATTGAAAAAACTGCAATTAAATACAAAATATGTCCCAATTTGTATTTTTTTGCAAGATAATTATGATATAAAGTATATAGCAACTGATTTAACGTAAATGTGCCAATGCAAAACATCTGGTATGGTCCCAAATTCAGTCAAGTCTCTCACAAGAAGCTTGACGAAGTTTAATGCGATAAAACTTTTTTTTCTCCAATTCTAAATAATATTAATTAGATAAACATTTTTGACCACTACAACATGATAGCTCATGCCATCAGCTGGCTCTTCGGTCTCAACCACCACAGCAACACTGGCCAGTGGTTTGTATCAGGTGATTAAATGACATTTATAACTGCTTTCTCTTGTTTTACAAACTGTTCTCATGAAAAAAAGAAAAAAACACGGCCAGAGTGCAGGGTCTACTACAACCACAACCAAACTATTCCACTTTATCAAAGACCGTACGAGGGGTTTCTTTCAAACAGCGAGAAGAACGGGACTGCTGCACACTGGATTAACTTGTGCAAACCAAAGAAACTTTTTGAACTTTGCGTTCTTTTGTGATTTGCACAAAACGAGCCCTAAACGGAGCATGTTTAATATGTGATTTTTTTTTTCTTTTCTTTTGCCGTCAGTGTTGTTCAGGACCCAGTGAGGATATCTGGATATGCATATGTTTTGTTCTCACGTGAAAGCAAAACAAAGCAACTTAACAATTGTCAGCATTCATCTAAAGGGCCGCGGCTCGCTCACGGTGTTGTCCGCGTCTTTGCCGTCTTTTATTCTTTCCACTGCCATGTCAGCAGGCACCAGTAGCACTACAATGTAACTGACCAAATGTTCTGTTCGGTGACTGAAGCCCTTGTAGTTTCTTTTTGATGGTTCGAACCAAAAACACGTTTTTTTTTTTGTACTGTTTGTTGTTTCAGCAATTATAAAAGGGGGCTCCACTCCTGTGCCATACAATTCCACATGCGTACATTGTTTGGATTCTATATTCCTCAGCTTTCCCAGTTTGTCACAAAGGAAACCAAAACAAACGTTATTTCCCCCCTTTCCCCCAGCACCTTTAAAGCAAGACAAACAAGACTGGGATGTTTTTATCCACTCTAGCAGGCGCTTCACAGACTCAGTTCTTTTCTTCTTTCCAGTATCTTGCACTTAACACATGTAGCAATACCTACAGGATGGGGAAATTGTGTGAGTCACCAGTATTTGTTAAAGTGGAATATGACATTTTATTTCTAGATATTGTTTGACTTTGTATAAAAAAAAGATATATACTGTACAGATTCAAAAGTATATTATGAGAAAAAAAGAACTTTTAGAAAAATATTTATTTTTACTGTTTTGTAATTTAGACACAATACTGTAGCTCCTCTATTGCCAGACTTACTGGAAGTGCCTCTTGATAATGTATTACAAAATAACTATACAATATATTGGGATTATTAGAACCTGTCACTAGCAGAGCAGTGTTGATGTTGTAATGTGAATATTGTTGAATAATAAGATTTATAAATGCTGCACATGTGTCCGTCGTGTTCCTTTTTCGCAGTTTCTCCAGCGGCTCGCGAGGGCCGAGAACACATTTTTTTAAAAACTGTGAAGTTCAATTTGTAATCTGATATCACAGTAAAGGGTTGCACTGACTTCATATGTCACACTTATAATGTATTTTCAGTTGGTTAAGAAGTAACATGTACTCAGAATACTTGCTTCATTAAAATATGGCTTCCAATCCTGTCGGTCCTTAATTCGTCACCCTTATCTAACATAATAAAGCACAGTCCTTAGCTTATTTAACCCTCCTATTATGTCTGGGGTCAGTTTCATTGTCCCATTCGATGTTTAAGGTCTCTGAATAATGATTAACATATTGTTTTGCTTCCCATTTGATGACTTTTCCTAATTTAATGGAGACAACTGGGCAAACATAAAATTAAAATGATGATACATTTTCAGTGTCCTGTATACATGCTGTACGCATCTGTGTCAGTTTGACTTCAGGCTCTTTTAGCTGAAATATTCAAGAAATATGAACATTTTCCACACCATTTGTTATGGTTGGTTTGGATGATATTGAGGTCACTGTAACATGCAATTTTATAATCTTCAAAAAGCTTCAGGGCCCTAACCTATCATGCTGTGGTTGGAGGAAAATATGCTTCCTGCAAAGATACTGATACAGATCTCTTGGTGCTCTGTGTGCTCTGTCTTCCTGCTCTCTCTCAATGTGAGAATGTGTCCGAGACAGAGGACGTTATTGAGGAGGACCCTGATAATGAGACGTCCTCCTCTGATGAGAATGAGACCCTTAGTGTTGACCCTGCTGTTGTCTCTCAACCACCAGGAAATGCACTACCTTCCAAAAATGGAAAGATGTTATGGTACAACTCCCTACTTGAACAACAGGCTAGATGGTTCAAGGCCCCAATAAGTATACTGCCAGCCATGTCCAAGACGTCAAATCAGCATTTGAGCTCTTCATAATATTATCCATGAGAAATTATACACTTGAGATAACAAATACATAGTATATGGGGACATTTGGGTAGACTTGGATGTGATCCACTTTCAAGCCTACATTAGGTTGCTCATTTTGGCAGGAGAGTATAAGTCAAAAGACAAAGCTACAGCGAGCCTTTTTCCTGCTGACACTGACACTGAACCTGAACATAACACATGTTATTATTCTGCATAATAGAAATTGTTTTTCATACCAAATGTTATAGAGAACAAGAATATGTACTAAGAAATGATATAAAGCCAAATAAACATATCTCTTTCCAATTTAAGGTCAAACAGTGAAATTTTATGGTGATATGCATATTTCTCCATAGTCGCGTAACAGGTGTATGTGTAAGGGGGGTGGGGTGGCGGGCTGGTTTTATTTAAAGAGCTATTTAGGTTGTCAACAACAAACTTAAAGTACCTGACACATAAACTTGGCATTTTTTCTTAATTATAATCATTTTCTGTAGGTTTAAATTGCTGCTGTCAAATTGACCCCAGGGATTAAAAGTGTCAGTAAATTTGAAAGTAGCAGCTCTGACTTATAAAATGACTTATTACTTAGGTAAGTATAGAGCTGTTAATGGAAATTAGATGCGCTGGTTTCTGGTTGTTTACACAACAAGCAAGTTTCCTAAACCTCAAACTTCCCACCAGTCTCCTAGAACTGGGATGAAACGTCTTCTCAGAAAAGCTCTACAGTCCAGTTATTTTTTTAAACGCTTTTTTGGATGTGTATCATATGCATTTCATACACGCTGTAAAGAGAACAGTGAGGGTCAACAAAAACAGATCGCTAATTGTCTTTTCCTTCATATTCTAATTCTCAATAGCAGCGGATTAGAACCAATGATATCAACACGCATAACAAACACAGGCATTTTATCATCTCCAGGCTAATTGGATTTAATTTCACTGGAATGTGACAGAGGAGCCACAACACAGAGATTTAAACTTCCACACTGATAGTACTGAGAACCACTGAGCCTTTGTGCCTGCGAGAAAAATTTTGTTCTCACATGTTGAGTGTTTTGAGCAAAAGTTGACACAGAACCATAAAGGCTTGACATCGCAGTTATTTCATCTCCCGGCACCTGTTGGTTGATGCTTCAGGATCTAAATGAGCTATAAAAACCATCGACTGTTTATAAAGATGGACAAACTCTGTCTCATCACCCACGGGATTCCTGAAGAGCGGCTTGTAAGGTCAGTGTGGGGGCTCTGGCTGTTGCCAACTTGCCTTATTTTCACCTGCCAGAAAGGTCAGAGAGTTGAATTATTGGTGTGTAACAGAACTGTGGGGCGGTGACATCTAAGACTTCACAATAGATATTCTTGTCCGTACTTGTGATCTTGTGAAACATCATCACTCGATGCCAAAGAACAGTCCAAATTCAGAGCAGCATTTAACCAAGTATGGTCTAAAAGCTCCAGTGTGTTTTTGTCCCACCCATTTTCTCCGAGGACACATTGGGAGGTAACTTCTGTGGGCTTGGAACAGCCAGGTACTGCAGAGTGCATTTCGCAGGCATCCCCAAGGACACTGAGTCCTCAGTTTAGACTCAAACTTAACGATTCAGAGCCGCATACTTGGTATTGGGAAACGCCCCTTGAGGCTTGTGATGGAAACCACCTGTCACTTAAAGTGGACATATTTGTAATTTTGTGTAACTGTAAGCCCCAATACAGTTATTGTATCCCAGTTGGATAGTTTAACATAGGCATCTATGGAGATTCGAGTAACTGCAAACTCTAATGAACACTGAATCATGACAGACTATTTTAAAGAGCAAAAAGAAAAATTGATAGGGTGAACAAATCTGCTGACAGCTCAGTCAGTCAGTCAGTGATCCCTAATGTAGTCTCAATGGAGGCGGTTTACTGGATTTGCCACAGCTCGCTCTGTAGCCACAAAAGGCCTAAAATTGCCAACTGCTTCGGCAATTTTAGTATCAATTTCCTTCTTCATTTTCAACAGTCACGACTGAAGCTTTCGCCGAAATTTCGTCGAGGTCGAGTCATACAAATGTTGGCATCTCCAAACTTCTTCATTTAATGTTTCCTCAATCCAACACAATCAATTCAAAAACTGCAGAGATGGAGAAGCAGAAATACACTGCTACCAAGTGGACCAATCACAGCTCTTGCGGTCTGCGTCGCTTACATGTACGTGTAGTTACATTTCTGGGGAGGTGCACATCAGGCTACAGCGTTAGGGTCTGCGAAGGGTCTGGGTTGTCACCGTAGCTACAGCATCAAAGTAATGCAGAAGCATAAACCACCTTTTTGTGTATGCAAACTGTAGTTTTCGCGCTCATAATAGCATCAATATCATCAAATTCATTTTTTGATATTTTGCAATGGTAATGGTAATTTCACTTTAGTAAATCCGGTTCGGGGGTGTGATAAATTGACTGAACGTTCTGTTTAGTATAGATCCAACTTAATTCTTTGGTAATCTGATTTTCATTGAAGCTGCCTTCTCTTTGAAGCGCTCATTGCCTGATCCAATTTATGTCAGCCTTTGGAAATGGCCAGCGAATTTTACTTATACATTACCAGATATCTTTTTCAGCCATCCACTGAGTGAAATAAAAATATAGGATAAGTCAGTAGGAGGACTAATATAACAAATTTTGCCCTTGATCTCTGCGATGTGTTAAGTTTCAATGAACACCTACATTTTTCTCTGGTCTATCTATCCTGTTGATTATTACTGCCATACAACCATGTATGTATACATGCTTTTTTCTTCATCACCTCCATTTCTCTTCTTTTACTCAGTTTATTCTCTGCTTATAATAATCTGCATCTTTCTGTCCACAGCTGTCTTAGATATTCATTTAGTCTTCCATCCAAAAAACATCCTGACCCTCTTAAAGTGACCTCTGTGAATAATGATGTAAATGAAACATGCGGCTGAAGAGGAGTCCCATCTGCACTCCAGCACGTTTGCATCAAATGACTAGCAGAGAGACCATCCACATTTCCTCTGCAGTCTTTAAGTGATTGCTCTAATGGTCTAATGGACATTTCTACACCAGCTAAATTTTAAAAATTCATCTTTTTCTCTTCATTTGGGCCTCCTGTCGTCATTACTCCCATCCTAACCAGTGCTGAATCCAAAAACATCAGTCCTACTTGACAGAGTGTACTGGTCATTGTCTGAGGGAACCACTTTCCTGAAGAAGTTTCTTACCAAATGATAAACTGTGATTGATGAATTTTGTCCTTTACCAGAACAGAAACGGAAGAAGAATATGATAGTCCTGTAGTTTTAGAATTCCAGCATGGAGAGACGACTTCACACAGAAACAATTACAAGCGTAGCGACAGCTCGCATAGGCACACATCAGATGCAGCAACAAAGTCCAAAGGGCTGCCTTAGGTGGGATGTAAATCAAAAGGTGTGGTGAATAATAAATTCACTCTTGGTCGCTCACATCACTGCTGTACCAATCAGTGAAGCACTCAGAGGGAGAGAGATGTGAAGAGATGGCATGGTATTACCTTTAAATGAATATGCGTGATTCATACAGCGCATCATGCTCACAGCTTCCTGCTTTATACTGTACAGCTTCTTCCCTCATTAAATCCCTGCCGCCGACTGAAGGCAGCAGGACACATACTGTTGCTATGTTGGTAAATCAGCAACCTTTCATGTGAGACATCATGCACGGCATTCACATGAAAATGACAAGAGGCTGCCAGAAAAAAATAAGCACGTACCTCTACTAAGATCAGTCTGGTTGTTCTTCGCGGAAACACATCATCATTTTGACACTTGTGCATCAATTTTCAACCCAGGTTAGGTGCTGGAAATACTCAAATGACTGGTGATGTGTGCGTAGTACCTGTTCCTAAAACATCACACCCGAAAGACCTCAGCAGCTACAGGCCGGTGGCTCTAACATCCCACCTGATGAAGACACTCGAGAAACTGGAGAGACTGATACTGGGACATCTCTGCTCTGAGGTTTGCCTACAGTCCTAATGTTGGAGTGGAGGACGCTGTTATATCGTCCTGCTACACCGAGCTCTCTCTCACCTGGAAAAGCCCGGCAGCACTGTGAGAATCACCTTTTTTGACTTCACAAGTGCGTTCAACAGCATCCAGCCGGTGATTCTGAGGGACAAACTGGAGAGGATGGGTGTGGACCACCAGCTGTCTATATGGATCCTGGACTACCTCACACACCGACACAGTTTGTGAGAAACAGGAACTGTGTGTCTGACCTGCTCACCAGCAGCACCGGTGCCCCCCAGGGGACTGTTCTGGCCCCCTCTCTTTTCACCCTCTACGCAGCAGACTTCAGACACAACACAGACAGCTGGGTACTGCAGAAGTTCTCCGATGACTCCAGGATTGTCGGCCTCATCAGAGATGACGACGACGCAGAGTACAGAGGACTGACGGAGAACTTTGTGGACTGGTGTCAGCAAAACCACCTTTTCGCAGACACCGTTCCGCAACTCCCCTCACCAGTGAACATCCAGGGAATGGACACTGAGCAAGCGGACTCTTATAAGTACCTGGGTGTTCACCTTAACACCAAGCTGGAATGGACTCACCACACTGATGCTACAAGAAGGGACAGAGCAGGCTCAACTTTCTGAAGGGACTGAGGTCTTTTGGAGTGAAAGGGGCACCCCTGAAGACCTTCTATGACTCTGTAGTGGCATCAGCCATCTTGTATGGAGTGGTCTGCTGGAGCAGTGGCATCACAGAGAGGGAGAGGAAGAAGCTGGATAAGGTCATCAGGAAGTCCAGGTCTTAGTGAGGACTTAGTGAGGGAGGTGGGTGACAGGAGTCCTGCCTAAAGTGTCATCCATGCTGGACAAGGAGTCCCACCCCCTGCATGGCGACCTGACAGCACTGAGGAGCAGTTTCAGTGACAGACTGCTTCACCCTCGATGTGTGAAGGAAAGATACAGAAGGTCTTTCCTTCCTGCTGCAGTTAGGCTTCACAACAAATAAGGTCTTGGTCTGTGGAATATCTGACAATTCATCTGTGCAATTTTGTTAATCTTATTTTATTTAATTATTTATCTTTTATATGCTACTCCTTTTACTCTTGATACTTTTCTGCCCTTTCTGTATGCTTTTGCCATCTGCAATTTCCCCATTGCGGGACAAATAAGGGTTCTTCTTATTCTTATTCTTAATTTGCTGTAATCCACATACATTTGCAGAAAATTGCCACATAACGACTGTATTGATCTGTATTGTTTGCTCATGGTATCTTAAAAAACAAAGTCACTGCTATTGTCATCTCTAACAAGCACTTTACACACATTAAGCGGATGGTTTAATGAGGAAGTGATGAAGTTGTTAAGTCATCTCTGGATTGAACATTACTGTTTATTTGGCTCTAATTAGCTAACTTGCTACTCGTAGTATTTTTTTTTTTTTTTGGTGCAACGACTAACTTAAACTGCTTCAGTCAAATACCAGCGCGATCTGAGGACAACGTTTGAATGGTAAATTTTGAATATTCAAGGACGTGACAGTGTGTCTTTTTGTAATGGGAACCATCTGACAGTTGTGAGCACCAGTGCAATTAGATACAATGTGGCAGACAGGTGCTGCTACAAGAACACAGTGGAAATATGCAACCAGTCACCTTCTGAATATGCTTATGTAACATTAATCTGTCCTTCAGCAGGAGGAGGTTACACTGTTTAAAGCATGACGGGCTGTCTGCTGTAGAAGGGGGACGTCACCGTACATAGTGTTGCTGAGCTACACGAAATGACGCACAGTCCAAAAATCTTGAAGAAAAGAAAGAAATGTCAGAGAATACACTGACCAGGCATAACATTATGACCACTGACAGAAGAAGTAAATAACATTGACCATATTATGACATTTCAGTGATCTGCTGGGAAACCTTTGGACCTGACATTCGTGTGGATGTTACTTAGACATGTAGCACCCACCTAGACCAGACCAGGCACCCCCACCCCATAGCAATGACACTCCTTGATGGCAGCAGCCATCCCCAGCAGTATGCAGCCTGACACAGACACACACAAAAACAGTTTAGGAACAACTAAAAAAAACATGAAAAACAGCACAAGGTGTTGACCTGGCCTCCCAATTCACTAGATCCCAAACTGATCAAGTATCTGTGAGATGCACTGGAACAAGCCTGATCCACAGAGGCCCCTCCCCACAACCTGCTAACAGGTGTCTGTCACCAGACACCACAGAACACCCTCAGAAGGCTCATGTTCATTCTCTGATGAATCACAACTGGGGGAATTGTCTATGAGGAAATTTCAAAATTGTGTTTGCACTGCTGATGTCTTTGTTGTTTCAGTCCCACAAGATGAAAAAGGCAACTAAAGGACACAATGATAAAAAACAAACAGACAAACAATACCTGACTACTTCTCTTAGACTGTGGTCTTAAAAACACCACGTGCACAGCTACTGCTGTGCTTATGCATCTTGTGTTATTCAGATTTGAAAATAATAACAACCTCATCATATGCCTGTTCTAAATATGGACTCAGTGAAGTGTTTATTGCAGAAATGTGGAATTTTATGAGACTGTGCTGGCACGAGAGGGGAGACACAGAGACAAATATTGACAGAAATGTATCAGTAAAATAAGCCCACTTTTGTGAACATAGGGCACACACACACATGCTTAATTATCTTCACACTAACCTAATCATGTGGAAAAAAGAAAAGAAAAACCACTGACTGGCCATGACTCGGAGTCAAAGAAAGGAATACACAGAAGAGGCTCTGGGATGGAATTGTGTAAACCAAATTAAAGACAAGTAGGCAGCTATGACTGAAAGGTCTGACACTTTCACATGGCACTGTGTGTGTTTGCAGCTGGTGAACAACATCCTGGGGACCTCCGGTAATTTGTAATAATAGTGGAGTTCGTCTGTGATCTAATCCCCTGCGAATTGACCACGTCCGTAATTTGTTAAGTAAAAATTACACCGCAAAGTACCTACCCTATCTCTCGTAACACAGGTCCTGCGATAACACTAATCCAGTGCGAATCGGCATCTCTGTGATTTCGGGGTGTGTTTTCAATATTTCAAGAGTTTTGTTTGATTCGCAGCTTTTTTCTGCCTCTCGTCAAAGAATTATGAAGGATGTGCTGTAAATCAAAGTCTGGACAGCGGTAGAAAGATCGTTCGTAAGGTCGAAAGGTCGTTTTTTT
>JASGAT010368466.1:0-20269 GCA_030220025.1 Chelon auratus | reverse complement strand
CACACACACACACACACACACACACACACACACACACACACACACACATGCAAACCTCAGAAAACCCCGGGCCGGATACGTGGGCGCAAGAATGTCAGGTATGATCCTCTAATTATATAGACAGCATCCCAGAGGCATGGACCCCTCATTCACACACTCAAATATGGGACACTGTCTACATTACATCATTTGTGTGTTTTTTTTCTTCAGTGCTAGACGTTCCCCATTTGTTTATATTTATACAGTAATTAAGTCAAGTCACCAAATTACTCTTGGACATTCTTGGGTGTAATTCATTCTCAGGGCTTGGATACAGCATCATGACAATAAACACAAAATATAATTAGCCTCAACATTAGTTTCCCCTAATCCTTCATGTTACATCTGGACCGTACTGTAATGCGACTTCATGAAAACTAAGACAGCTGTAAAAATATTTTTCCTATACTGCGTGTTTTCAGGGATAACATGCCGCATTAACAAATAGATGTTACGCCGCCGAAATTAGACGACTGATTTAAACGACCTGCAACGAGGCAAGAAAAGAGAGATATGGTTAATTACCATTGTCTTTCCCACTTGATATCCATCGGGTTGTAGGTCGAGCTGGTCCAGACACTGCTGGATGCTCTCTCTGGTGGCAGTGGCGCCCTCTGGCAGCAGCACATTGTAGTGATGGACGAAATCCTAGCAAGAGAACGACGAGAGGCGTTAATGAGAAGAATATTTATTACCCTGCAGATCTGCTCTCTTCTTTCGTTAACGTCCTGTAATGCAGTAAAAAACACATTTGAAATATAATTGTTGACCTACGGCAGAAACTAAATCAGGTTTCTGCTCCAAATATAAAATAAAAAACCGTCGAGCAGCATGTGGTTTCAGGTAAAAGCCCACTCTGTCCATTTTTTGCAGGAGTTCAAACATCATGGGATAAATATGCTCAACTCCCACTCCTCAAACTGAAGCTCATTGTCTGAATCCAATACAATCTGGGCCGTAGGGGGTGGACAGGGAAACAGATGCCGTGTTTATACAATTACAAGTGCCGGGAGTGTTTCATAGACCCGAGGACAATGAAGGAGCTCTGTCCTGAACAGCAAAGTGCCCCAAAGTGATACCATGCTCAAGATATTTCTCATTAGTGCTGACCGCAGCACTAAATACGTTTGGAAGAATTTCTGGTAAATGACGACGTCTAATGCTAAAATTGGCCGAGTGAGATCATCGAAATACATTTTCATGAGTTTTGCTTTTAAGCTAAAAGGTTAGGCCACATAAATAATAATTCATTCATTCATCTTCTGTAACCGCTTGTTCTGTGAAGGGTCGCGGGGGAGCTGGAGCCCATCCCAGCAGTCAACGGGCGAAAGGCAGGATTAACCCTGGACAGGTCACATAAATAATAACACATCTGTTATATATTATTTTTAAAATGTTAGTGGGAACTATTTTCTATTTTCTTCAGCCTCCATTAGATTATAAATATTTAAATATCCTTCTTCAGGAAAGGTGTAACAATAAATCACCTAGCGTTCAAAGTACAGTTAGCTCTATATATTTTTGGACACTGGCATCTTTTTGGTTATTTTTTAGTTGTTTATCAAAACATATTCAAGTTACAGTTAAAAGTTAAAAATATGATTCGAGTGGAGCTTCAATTTGAGAGTATTCGGAGGTATTGTAGGTAAGGTTTGAGGAAAGGTGTAGGAATCATAACTGTTTTTATACAAATCCCCTATTTTCAGGGGTTGAAAAGTGATTAAACATAATCATAAATGGTTATAAATACCCTAAAATAACAGAAATTCTGCTTCAGTCCAAAAATATATGGGTTAAGTATTTCCTTTATGTGAAATATTAGATACAATTTTCCTATTTGTGGTTGAAACAGTTATTCAAATTAAATTATTTGAGATTTAAATGGCTAATGTCTTATTGGTGGAACTTTAAACAACTCACTGAGATATGAGGAGCCAAACTAGACATCTATAGCTTTAAGATTCACAACACGCATGCTATGAATGAATAAAAATAAACACTCTGCTTTGAATAGAACCTGGTTACCTGGTTAGAAATGGTCAAAAAACATAAATTATCCTGAAAAGTGTAGGTCAAACATCTAACAGTAGCGACTCTAGAGTGGAGAGAAACTTTAATGCTAAAATGACAAACATAAACATAAACATAGGTGTGAGCTAAATGTAGAGGAGAAAGGTACATGTACTGTACTGTAATGTAGAGGTATAGCGTAGAGAAATACAGTATAAAGTAGTATAAAATAAAACTGTTCAACTAGCTCATTAAAGTAGATGTGTCTAAAAATGTATATAACTCCATGAACTGCATGTGAGTGAATGTCAGTTCAGACATTATTTACCGAAACAGTCAGATTTCTTTTTTTCTGCTTTCAGTGCCATAAATAAAATACCATTATTCTTGATTGTAATAGGGAGGCGGCACAAGTCTTAACAGATCTCAGAAAAGAAAGCAAATACAATTTAAAGTAGATACCACCATGGTTCCGTGGGAAAACACGTAATCTGTGCATAAAACCTTGGCAGGAAGTGACTGGCACGAATTAACGCTCACGACCACAGAATGGAAACTAAAGTAGGAAAAAAAACTGGAGCCACTCCCCAACATCTTCTGTCAAACATCTCACTTCCAATCTGCATTTAACATGATCTGCCACTTTATTAGTCACATAGTGTTTCTCACAGCGCTTGACGTCACTTTCGTGAGAGCCAGCGTGGTTAAAATGGCTGCCACCTCCCATCTCAGTTAATTCTCTCCTGATGCAACACACAATGAACCCTTAAGTGATGAGTTTCCTGGCGATGAACTCATCACTGGCACCTGAACTCATGGAAACCAAAATGTTCGGGTTTTGGAGTTTGTGAGCCGTGAGACTGAGTGTCCTGGCCTGGACACACACACACGCGAGATATGTTAATATGTGATCTGCTGCTTAACTGCTTTTCCAATTTGCCTTATCCAGTGTGAGCTTTCTGGAGAACATGACTCTTGGCAAACAAACGCTTTAAAGGCAGTGGCTGTTTTTCTAATGGGTGAGTTTGGCTAGCTGTCAGTGACGGCAGTGAAGTGTTGTATACTGTCTTCATGCCTCTGTATATGTTTCTTAAAGCACTGCTGACCTGATCCTTTGGGTGACTGCTATATGACTGCAAATCACCCAAAACTTTCTCAGTTCTCAGTTTCTCTTTTTCTCAGATGAATCTTCTTTTTTTCCCGAACAGCAGACACTGCAAAAGCAATTTGAACGACTTCCAGGAAGATTTGCCCTGATCTTTGCATATAACCTGCTTAATTTTTTAACTGCTGTAACAGCCAGCAATCAAGACATCCCTGAGAAACGCAGGAGCTGGCCATGCTTTCCACCGAGAAAGAACTGATCAGGTGACCAAACTTTTTATAATAACATATTGTAAATACTGACTTATTCGTTTGCTTTTCAGGTTTATTAAGTGCAATGGTGGAACTATTTCAAATCTTTACAAATTATCAACACCTGTGTCACTGCTCTGTATTCTCATCTTGCTGCACCTTTAATAAAATGTGACGAACTGAATCGGATGATTGGTGAAGGAGTCGCTTTATTTATTTATTTATTTTTTACTTATACTTGCCTTTAACATCCAAAGCTGCTGGACTGATAAATGGCAGCAGTGGTTACTAGTGTTATTACTTTAGTTAGCCTGCTGCTAAGTTACTTTACGACTTTACAACAACAACTGCCCTCCCAGAGAGTTTTAGCAGAACCTGCCATTGTTTAAAGGGAAACTTTAACTCACTGTAAATATCTTATCTATAACATCTTCAGTAGCTCTGGAGGAGTTTTTGGTTTGGAGAAAGATAAGATTTTAAAACAAATCTGAACTGCAGCTTGGGAATGAAGGGTCTAAAATGTGGACATTTACCAGGCATCGGTTAGTTTGACATTGACAGTGCAGAATTATTTGTGAGCTTCAGTTTGCTGAGGTACCTCAGTGACGTGGCATCCAGTAAATGCTGCGAGTGTGAAGTCAGAGCCTTAACAATGTGATACGACATCTAAATCCAAGTATAAAGAAAGAAAGTCCAGCTAAATTTCCATCTGCTGCTTTGACTTTTCATCACTCTTTAGAAAATGTCACGTAATTTGATAGAAGTAGTAGAAGAATTACTCAACTCCTATAATATCAGTGTTATTCCTAATTACTAATGTGGTTATACATTTCTAGTTCAGAATGAGTCTATGGTCTTCAAACCCACCCAGTGGAGTATAAACGTCAGTATTACCTTTTCAAATGTAGATAAATTTAAGTGCAGTTAATTGTGAGATAATCCGTGATAATCTCCACCTGCTTGGTTGTTTCTCTTTTTCCTATTTATTCCATTTAAATGAAAGTTAAAGTCTGGACTAATATGCTTTAGGGAGTATCTACACAGTGTAAATGTGTGCGTGTTACCTTGAAGCTGTACTTGATGTTGTAACCCGACTGCCGGATGCGAACGGTCTCCAGCATCCCCGTGTAACGCAGCTGCCTCAGCACCAGGTTATCGTTAAACCGCAAGGGCAGCTGGGAGAGCGAAAGAGGGAGAGAAGACAAGCGGGACGAGGGGAAAATTAAAGAAAAGGGAAGCGTCAGGAAAAGAAGAGGAAATGACCAACAGCTCTAAATAAAGGGCAATCTGCAAAGGGAGTTAAAAAAAATGCTTTGAAAACTAAACCAAAGTAGGCTGGAGTGAGCGCACTGTACCTTCTCTGCGTTGGAGCGGATGCACTTGACAAAATAAGGCTCAGACTGACCCAGAGTCTCCATTAGCTTATTGAGTGACGCCTACAGAATGAGACACACACAAAAAAACAAGACATCAAATTTAACAGAACATAACAAGCCGAGGCATGCTTCACAGCTGTTTGATGGGCAGTCAGGTGGCTCTGTCAGCTGTGAAGAACTCCTGCTGCAGCTGGAGTCTGCTGCAAGATTAAAGTGGTCGCGATCACTGACAGTATGCCCGAGTAAGGATGTGGTCCTGAAGCCATGTGTGCCTCCATGTGCAGTTGTTGTGTGTGTGCTAAAAACACATGTGTCAGCAAATGTGTGCGCGTGTGATAATTCAGTGGCAGGAGGGATTCAGTCCCCGCTATGGGAGATTAAAGCAATCAGAGCAGCACAGGATGTGGAAAGTGAAGTCATCCACACACAGGGGCCAGGGCTGCCGGCCAGAAGGGCCCCCGCACTCGTCTCTACCTCCAACAGCCAGAGCACACGTTTCACTTTCGAAGAAGTTGGGGGGAAAAAAAATATCTGGCCGTCTAAAGTTGTTCTTGAGCTTTTTCATGATGATGACGATGATGTTTGCTGTCCGTCTTTTTAATATCATGTTCTACTTCACAGATTTAGTTTATTCTTATTAGTCTGGCAGTTTGTTTTTCATCAGTAAACTAAATCTAAAACTAAAACTAAATCCTGCCAACGAAGAGCGGGATGTTTTACAGCGCTCCTCTATGATTTTTGGCAGTTCGAGTGGGAGCCTTTCAGTTTTTAATCACTGACTCATCATAGCTGAGGAATTTCCTAAGGGCCTATCAGTGAATGAGTAAAGTCTAATTTTCTACTTTCCCACGAAACTACATATAATTTTTTTTTTAATCACAAGACATGATGTCATACGACTTTCAGGTGGGTGTTTCTGCTTAACAGACACCTCACACGAACCAAGAATTAGACGGCGGACAGCGTATACTGTGCGAATGAAAAATGAATAGGGCGATGCTTCTCCTCAACCATATCGTATTCACAGCTGGAACGGGACCCCTCGGTTCAGCTCAGTGTGTGTCTGTGTCTGACCTGGAACTGTGCGCTGATGCTGGGTGGTTTCTTCTTTTTGTGCAGGTGGAGCAGTGACTTGGTGATGCGGTCGTGGAGCGTCAGGTTGCTGAGGTACTTCAGAGATTTGACATTCAGTAAATGCTGCAAGTGTGAAGTCAGAGTGCGTTAATGTGTGAAACGACAGCTGACTCTCTGAACCTAAGAATACTCAAGTGAGTTAAAGGTATCCTGCGGTGTACCTTTGGAAGAACTGGCCTAGATTTGTAGTTTTTGTTCCGCCTGTTTATAAAAAAAAACAACAACACATCAGTTAGTCTTTTAATCAACAGGTAAAGAGACTTCCCTTTCTCCTGTCAAGTAAAAGGTCAACCGAAGAATTCATTTAATTCCAGAAATTTTTCCCAAGTGGGTCATATCCCTGTCAGTGAAGGGGAACTTTATTCATCCCCGTCGGCAGGAAATTCTCTCTTCACTTGCTGCACGGGGAGGTCGGAGGTCAGGGTCAGCCGCAGAGCAGCACTGACTGAACTTGTAGGAATGTCGTGATCGCTAAAGGATCATATGTTTGAACTCAGGTTTACAGATGTCTCTAAACCACTAGTCCACACTGCTGACCAAGATAATGACGCTGAAAGTGGTTTTCAATTTTAACAGCCAGAAGGAGACAAACAAGCATCACTTCAATAAAAGTCTCTGGAGGTTTAAAGTATCACAGTGACAGGAGACGTGTGTTGATACTGACATGAGGATGTCGTGGGCTCTTTCGAGGAGTTTGCTGCTGGCGGTTTTGACGAAGATGCCGTCCTCATCTGCGGTGGAGCTGCCGGACGACAGGCGGCTCTGTCGACCCACGCGTCCGTTCCAGCCGAGGCCCGGAGAACCCCTTAGAACGAAACAAACGCCCCCAGAGGAAAGTGATTAACTCACGAAAATTGCAAAACGGATTCTATAAACTTTAACGGACACATCTGAAACAAACCAAAGTTTATAACCACCTTGAAAAGACAAAAAAATAAAACTGTAAATCATTAAGATTATTCTTATGTTTATTTATGTTTTATTTATAGTCATGCTTTTATTTCAAGTACTTTAAATTATACTCGGACACCCTTAGCACCCCAACCACTGCCCTCCACCCTGTCGAGTTGTGTAAAAAACATAATTTTACATTTTACAGCGTGTTAGGGTTAGGGTTAGGCAACAGCAGATACAAACATAAGGCGTATATAATCAGCTCTTGAAGCCTTTTAACATTTAAAATATACATTTAATTGTGATCAGTTTTATTGTTTTTATGTCGAGCTTGGGTCAAAATAATAAATGAAACTAATGTTTTCCCAACTTTGATAGCTGTGCTATATTTAATATTTTATTACATATTTGACATCCTGGTTCTCCCATGAAGAAAATGGACCGGTTCAGCTATGGAGGTATCGATCAATGCCCTAACAACAAGCAATTTTCTTGCAGTAATGATGGAATAATTAACAACAATCTCTTTAAAAATGCTTTTAGTATGCATGCAGAGTCTCAGACATAACATCAAACATACCTTAAGTTTAGTAATCTGTATTTTTTTAAATAGATCTTAGCTTAAGAGAGGTTTGAGGGATCAGCTCCAGTCCCCCCCCCGCAGCCCTTCACAGGACAAACGGTTACAGAAGATGAATGAATGAATGAATGAATGTGTTTTGTGCATTTGAAAAGAGGGTATTTTCCACCCCGGAGGAATGTGACCAGCAGGGGCAGTAGTTTCCATGTTGTTTTATCTGACGAGAGGGAGAAATTCATCTCACACAGAACTCCTTTACTGAAGCCTCAGAGGGTTTGAAACCTCAGGCCTCAAGGTGAAACCTAACCACCTGTCCAGAACACAAACAAAAACACGAGCGGTCAAGTAACGGTTAAACCGTTCTGAAAACTTCTTTTTTTTTTTTTTAGCTTGGAGGAGGAGACGAGAGGAGAGAAAAGAAAAACGCTTTAAGGAACAAACTAAAAAGTAAGCAATAAAAGACCATCTGACATCATTGTTCAGAAAAGAGTATAGAGAGCAGGGTATAGCTGTAGCGGTAGCAATTTATCACTGGTTCGGATCCACTGGAGCCGTTTATGTTGTTTCCAGCGCCATCATTTAGAGGTTTACGAGAATTCCTCCAGTGGAGTTACAGGCCACACACTATTACACATAGACAGCAGCAGCAACAACATGTGTTTGGTAACTCCTACGGTGTTATTAACAGGGGGTTGAATCATTCCTAGAGAGAGAGAGAGAGAGAGAGAGTGGGGGCGTTTTTTATAACCCCAATAAATAATAGAAGTCGACGCAAACGGAAAACAGCAGGAGGAATTAGTTTTTGGTTTGAAAGCGATTTCGATTGTGTTCATTATATTCTGTGCACAACAAGAATCAAATATTCTACTCCACAAACAGTTTGAGTCTGCGGGATCCAGACTCAAATACCTCGATAACTATGAATTGAATCGCCTTCAAATTTTGTAAAAACATTCGTAGCTCTCCCAGAGGATGAATCCTACTGACTTCAGTGACTTTACATTTAGATAATAAGCTGTAATTTATGTAAAAGAAAGTCAGTGTGAACAGTAGCATCCTGGAATTAGCATTTACCTCAAAACACAGGCCTGCAGCCTTAAATAAATCGACTGTCAGATTTCTCTTATGACTACACATGGCTTCTACATCTGATTCTCATTTGGAAAATAATAACCATGATCAAAAACTAAGATGTTAATAATTTCATTTTGGGGTCAAATTTCAGAATAAAAACTGTGTTAAATTTGAAATGTTTAATGGATGCCAAGTTGAAAATAGAAACCAGGGGTAAAAGAAAACAAGTATTTCTTTTTTCGTCTTCATGGAGGCCTCGCAGAGACCCAGGGGATGGATCTCCAGATCTCTAGCACGGCCATGTACACTATTCTTGTCACGAGGTTACGTCTCCTCGGTCTCAGAGGAGCAGAGTGAATAGATGACTTGTATTATCAGTCTGGATTACATTAGAATATTATTAATCACAGCCGAAGATCCACAAACCCCAAGAGTTCAAGAATAAATCAAAGCTTTTGGATTTAGATATATTTCTGGGTTTATACACAGAATCTGTGGCCAAATCTGAAAATATGTTTTGACGTCACACAAACATAATAAAGTACAAATCTTTTATTTGCATCTGGTCTACCATATAAAGAAGAATTTCTCCCCAGTTGATAATCGATCTCAGCAAATGGCAATAGTACAATATGCCTTTTGTAGTTGGCTGTTTATCTCCATACTGTCCTCCGAGAGTCCCATAAAGCACTGCACTGTCTGCTGCTCTGTCCAGCCGACGAGCACCCTGCAGGGGCTGAATATTTATCACTCCCTGGGCACTTCTCTCCAATGCATAGCTCTGACTTTACATCACGGAAGAAGCAGCTGTGCGGGGTTTGGCGCTCGCTCTCTCTCTCAGTATGTGGAGGATGAAGAGTGTGGATAGTGAGGCAGAAGCAGGGCAGAGGTTGCAAATCACATTAAGGAGGGGTTTTAACAGCTCCAGACCGAGCTCCCGTGTAACAAAAGCTGTCTTGTGTGAGCCCCTCTGTGTGCTACCAGTCGTGGTCGTGGGTTAATCTCAAGTCTGCAGCTAATTAGAGGAAGTGGTGGACTGTGGTCTCGGTGGGGCGGCATGAGAGAAACGCTCGGGGTCACAGCACAGGCATCACTTTTTTCTTCTCTAGAGGCATGCCACGTCAACTCAAAGCTCAGAGGTGAATGTCATGATAGTTTCATGCATGATGATGAAAAATATAATGTTTACTATATAGACTGAGGCTACAGTCCTCACTGCAGTGGCACAGGTTTAATCCCCGCAGGCAACCTATCACATATGCCATCCCCTCTTTCTCTCTCCCCTACTACCTATCAAATAACGGCATAAAAGCCCCAAAAATAACTTACATAACAATATATACGAGATGTTTTCACATTTCATAGAACTACTCAAAGTGCTGTACAGTCATAATGACACATCTACCCACTTGTTCATCCAAGCGCACACACATTCACATACAGGTGCCAGGCACTTGTGGCAAGTGTCTTGCTCAAGGACACTTCAGTGTGGGGTCCATGTGCCTACCGAATCACAGCTGCCCCAAAAGCTGCTAGAGCAAAGCTGAGTATATAATCTCATATATTCTTATATAAACAGCAATGCTTCATGAATACAAAATGGACGTAACATTATGACCACCTTCCTAATACTGTGTAGGTCACCCTTGTGCCTCCAAAACAGTTGTGACTCATCAAAGAATGGACATGGGCCTTCTGAGGGTGTCCTGTGGTGTCTGGTAACATGAATGTTGTCAGTGGGGGACTTTTGGGTCCTGTGGGTTGAGAGGAGGGGGGTCCTCTGTGGATCATCCCACAGATACTTGATCAGTTTGGGATCCAGTGAATTTGGAGGCCAGGTCAACACCTTGTGCTGTTTTTCATGTTTTTTTGAGTTATTCCTAAACTGTTTTTGTGTGTGTGTGTGTCTGTGTCAGGCTGCATCCTGCTGGGGATGGCTGCTGCCATAACATCCACATGAATGCCAGGTCCATAAAGCAGAACATTGTATTGTCACAAAATGGTCAATGTTATTCACTTCTCCTGTCAGTAGTTTAATGTTGTGGTTGATTGGTGTATTAATTTCTTTATGTCTACATCTGATCTGACTTGACGCTTCAAAAAATAAAAAGAGCTTGAAACACAGAGACTCACCGTGGCGATTTCTCGTTGATGGCGTTGCTTCCCTGAAGGTCTGACAGTGGTGTGCGTGGACTCTTTCTGCTCACACCTGATCGCGAACAAACAGGTTGGCATCATGTGAAAGGACGACGCACACTCTCACACACAAGACAGACAGAGACACTTTGCACACAGACAAACTTAACAAAAAAATAAATAAAAAAAAAACCTTCCCAAGCAACAATTTGGACACCACCAGGGTTATTGGAGTGAGTGTTATGTGCCTCTTTTTTCAGTGGAAATATAACCTACTGCAGATGATTTGATTTTTAAAACAGAGATCTGTGAGGTTAACAGCGAGGTGCTCGTTAGTGTAGGATTATGGAAGATACTGAAGAGGTTTGGTCTGGACTGTCGGTTTGCTTTGATTAGTTATTTAAAATAAAAGGACATTTTGTCCCATGACTAATTATCTAAAAAAGGTAAAAGTGCGAATTGAGGTTGTTGTGTTATGTCACTAGAGTCTGATGGCCGGCGTTCAGCAGTGATAAACTTGTAGTGATGTAAGTCATCAATCACAGTGCTGAGCAATCAGACAAATCTGCAGTGTGTTAGCCTACGCAGAAAGCAAACTGTGACTTAACAGTATACCGTTTCCAGCCTCATCACTTTGTACAACATTTGACGCTTCACTCTCATCTGGAGCTGCAAGGTGGCACAAAACAAAAAAAAGACACAAACACATTTGAGTGTAATGAAGCATTTGGAGAGAGGGAAGTGATCTTTGCGAGTGTTGTTCCCTGCACCACATGTGAAGCTGCCTGCGAGTGAGTTAGTGACAACAATGTCTTAATCCCAACTACAGTGTGTGTCCCTCACACTTCTATCACCATCACCAGTCTATGTGGTATTAGTGACCGGAGAAGACAGCTGATTTGAGATGTGTGCTCGTGGACAAGCAGCTATACCCAAGACAAAACTGTTCTGGAAAGCGTAGCAGTGGGCTTTTTAACAGACAAACAGGGGCGTTGCTTCCTCAGATCAGAGTGAGCCGACGAGGCAACACAACCATGCATTTCTCTGTGTAAGTGACAGGATGGCTGAAGCATGCTAATGAACATCATGCAAGACAAGACGAAAAACAAACACATGCAAGGTGCATAAGAGAAGAGGGCGACAGAGGGAGCAGAGACCAACAAGCATCTAGTCTAAAATAAAAGCTGCAAATCAAATCGCAATATAAAACATCTCCTTATCTCCTTCAACTTCACTTTAGCTGCAGAACTGAACATAAAAGTTGAAGATGCTGGTCAGTCTCACCCCTACAGTCTCCCAAGTCACGGTCTAACACAAAAGTAGGAGGAGTTATTGTTGTATTGGCAGCCTTACTGTACTTCTCCTCTTTGCATCTCTGCAGGATCTCTAAGCTTCTCTGATGCACAGGGTGCTGCAGAAAGCTAAAACTATCCACACTTTTCAAAACTGCACAGGGAGCAGCGTCATCATGCCCTTGGAGAAGCAAAACAAGAGAGAGAAAAAAAAAACAGAGGAGAAAACACACATAGGAAAGAGAAGGGGGGAAGAAACAGAGAGAGAGAGAGATGACAGATTAGACGGCGAAGAAGAAGAGATCAAGAGATGCAGTCGTCTACTGGAGAGATACCTGTGGCAAGACTTCTGGGGAGAAGATGGTTGACATTCAAAACTACAGTTGCTGGCAGCAGTAGGAAGTTTGTCATTGTAGTTCTGTGTGCAGGTTTTCGCCCCTCCCAAAGGTATTTCTGTACAATATCTTCTAGAGTTTTTCTAATCCTACTGTGCAATTGTTGTCTTCTTAGCCAAGATGAAGGCGGCAATTAAATGTAGCCAATTAGAATTTATAAAACAAAATCAGGAGAAAGGCTTTAGAAGACATGTAACAGATTCCCTTGGGCGACGCTGATATCTTTAGAGCTTAGTCGGAAGGATTTCTAAAAGATATCTAAGGATAAGCAAAGGCTACGAGACTTCTACGGAAAAATCTATACTCTTACATGACAAAATTTACACCCTAATGTACAGGAGGGATCAAGAGGGTGCAGAGCGCAAGTCTGGTTTACGCGCCGGCAGTGAGGAAAAGACCGTCTGACGGTAACATCTACTGCAAAAAAAAACAGGTACAGCTGGAGCAGATTCTACGGGACAGGAGGGCATTCGTAGAAAAGCCAAAGCTGAGAGAAACAAGAGACTAAGAGGCTACTGTAAATACACAGCAACTCTGCAAGCACTACGCACGCACATTCTACAGAACAGTGACAATTTAAACACAGAATATGGCGACAACAGATCTAATTTTACATTACAGGAAAACTGACTGGATATACTTAATATATAATCCAATCTGGTGCAGGTTATTGGCTGAACTGAGCACATGTAGTTTGTGCTCTCAACTCTTTTACCACAAGCAATAAACATGCGTGAATAATCAAATATCTATTAATCCAGCGTCTAGATTTCATAGTCTTCCCGTTAACCACCCAATAAACTAAATCTTTTTGGTTGTTGTGACACAATATGAGCCGTTCCCAAACTGGTTAATCCAATATAATCACTGAAAATTGCTAATACAGGCGCAAATTAAACCAAAGTAGTCGCCTTGATATATAAAAGAAACTTGTTGAGAACATCATTTAAATCTTCTTCTACTTCCTAAGCTCTGATCATCATCTCCTCCTGTCTCTTTACAGGACTTGCGTTCCCTCTTTGCTGCTTTATATCGGCCCCAATCCTGTTAGCACGGCAGCTCACCAGTCTTCTTCTGGGTGTGTCTCTTTCCAGCCTCCCTGAAAGCCACCAGGGCTCTGAAGTAGGCTCGGAGAACCGCCCAGCGGAACGTGGCCGACGGGTCGATGCCAATCAGGCTGCAGATGAACGCGTTCTTGCTGCTCTTCAGCAACGCCACGATGTCCGGGCGCATGTGGTCCGTGTTCTTCTCCCTGAAATCCTGATATACAGCGGCATTGAAACAGGTATTATTGATTCAGTTCATCAGCTTCTGCCATGGCTGTTGTTAATTGTCATATTCCCACACATATAAAGACACCCGAATACAATCATGACACAGGAGTTCAACCAGAACATCTTGGTTCAAAAGACCTCTTATAATAGCAAACTAAATGATTTGGTTATACTGATTTTTATCTTGTTTACTAGCCCTCAATAATCCACATTCTGAGTGGGATGTAATTGTGTTTGAGTAGCCAGACAAGCCATTCTTATCAGAATATGAGGAGTCTGGTAACATACCATTTGGATTTCAGTATGGGGTCTGTTTGGATTTGTTGTGAACAAAATCAACTCTATGGCACTCAGATAATCAGATACTCCTCTGTCCATCACCACATACAGCATGCCCAAACATTTAGTTATTTTTCTATACATATATATATATTTTGTTTTTTGCAGGTTTATATTTCTTTTATTTATTTAGTGTTGTTTACAGTTGGTCCAATTGGGGCCTCTCTGTGTGGAGTTTGCATGTTTTCCTCGTGTCACCCACAGACCACTTATGCTGCAGGACATGTTAGGTTAACTGCTGATTCTAAATTGGCTCTAGGTGTGAGTGTGGATGGTTGTCTGTCTCTCTGTGTTAGCCCTGAGTGTACCCAGCCTCTCGCCCAATGACAGCTGGGATAGACTCCAGCACCCCCGCAACCCTCCAGAGGACAAGCAGTTACAGAAAATGATGAATGAATGTTTATTGTTATTAATAAGGGAGACTTCCAAAGTAAGAATTTTATTGCATGGTCTAAGCTGCTGTTTTTAATGTGCATATGACAACAAAACAACTTAAATCTTGATTGGCCTGCAAAAATTTTGTTGGGCGGGCGAAGTCAGGCTGGTTTCCAGGATAAGGTGAACCAAATAATACAGCCATTCTCATCTTTGTGCCTTTATGGGATAGTCATCAGTGCAGCAAAGGGTGCAGACCTCTAAGCTGCCACTGCAGTGAGGTCTATAGCCTCAGTTTATGGAATGCCCCGTGATTATGGAGATTACGCAAAAACCTTCTCAGTTTGGCACCATTTCTTCAAGTCAAGGAAGAAGTTTCCGGTTTGGTGCATATTTCACAGTTGACTGCATGCGAGAGGCCAAGACGGTGCTGGTGTTTATGCCAGTAAGTTTGTATATATATATATATTGTAAATGCACAGCCCAGACCAAAACAAGAAAGGATGCTTGAGATGTTGATGTGATAGGCTAGTACGGGAAAGGAGATTAAAATGCCTATTTTGGAGCCTCATAAACTGAGTCGTGTGGTCGTGTGGTTTCGATTCCAGCCTGTATCCTTTGGATGCATATATACACTCCCTCACTCCATTGCTTCCTGTCTCTCTCCATTAGCATTATCAAATAAAGACATAAAATGGCCTTAGAAGCCTTGTTATTGTAATGTGAGACTTCCCTATTTGAGCCCCACAAAAAGGACCAGTAGGAGTTTGACTATACAACAGTTCAGTGTTTCTTGCTCACCATAAGACGGGAAAATGGTAAAGTCTGAACTTTAATAGGTCTTTTTCTACCTCACTGGAAATCTAATTAAACCTTTAAAGGCACACATAGTAAAGCTGGTGTCAACCTGCTCGACCAGCTGAGCAACAGCCACGCGTTGAGCTTAAGTTTCAACATGTGTTTGGCAGATTTTGTAGTTAAAAACCACAAAAAGGTTTGACCCAGTCATACGTTTGTGCGACGTCAAGATAGTAAAAGTTGAAAGAGCTTGAATTCAAAATGTCTTAAAGAGAGAATACAGACAGTGGCTAAGAACTAAATAAATTAAAATCAAGGTTTTTGTAAACTCTCGGGTAAATAAAAGGTTATATCATCTAAATATGTAAATATATTTGCTTGTTAACATTGTTTTATTATAATAATTTCAGGTAATGTTATCTAAGAAAATAAAGTGGGGGATTTATTCATCTTAAACAGGTTTTTATTGCATTTTACCGTTGGGATTTAAGGCTGAAATTTAAAAGGATAAACTGTAGCTGTTTTAATAGCTGTTAAAAGATGTTATAATCCTCCATGGGCTGAGAATATTTATAATGCGGATGCTGTTTAAAGCCTCCTGAGTGGAAAATAACATAAAAATAAAGTGTTCAGGAGGATATAACCCAGAATTTCTTAGCTAAGACAAAGATGTGTGTGAATTTATCCCACGTTAAAAGCTTAAAAACACGGAAAACAAACTCCTCCGTCACTTTCTTCTTTGTCGTGAGTGAAGACGGCACTGACCTTGACGCCGTACTTGACCTTGCCAGCGTAGTGTCGGATAATAAAAGCAGGCTCCATGACAGCAGGGAACTCGATGTAGCGGTTCCCTTCATGCTGCCGCTTGAACTTATCCAACAGAGTCTGGTTGGTGGCTTGAGGGAAGCTGAAACAGAAGGACAGAGGTGTTAGCTTTGAACAACAATGAGTTTTCCATCTGCTTTCAACGCGAAAACACATTTAGAACGGACATCCACCAGAGAACGGCCGCTTCGATGCACTTGTTGAAAGCCGCCGGGTACAGTACGTCACGAAGGCCACCGTGTAAATGACAGGGAGAGTGTTCAACAGATTCCTGATCAGTTCATCCTCACAGAACATGATGAATGAATTAGTTATTTCTTCCAGCGGCTTCTAATCCTGTCACCAGTCTCGTATTTATAGCGGACTGCAGGAAACAAGGCAAGCCAACATCATCTGTCCGGCGACCGGTTTTGACATTTTATCCTCTGATGCCACAGGCGGTGAATTATCATTTTAAGCTGATTTCGGTTCAGATTTCTTTCCAGTGCTTTAACACAAAGAGCCAGCGATTCGGCAGAAAATCAACGAGCTTACAGGAAGAGGACAGGGGAGGAATGAGACACCGGGGGTTTTGGTGCAGGGGGAAACCTGAGCTATGAAAACAGCGCAGCTCAGGACTCAGTGCTTTCCAGCTTCTCCATGCGGGAGGAATTTGATTCAGTGTCCAAATGGCAAAGAGGGGGAATTAAAGACGGAAATATTATTAGCAAAATAGCCACAGTGCAGCCATGAACCTGAAAGGATTACATTTTCTCTGCAGTTTAGAGATTTGACATCAATGATAATTAGATTAGAATTGCTGAGATTATATTTGCAGACAATTCAATCCAGTTGTTGTTTAAAATGTGACTACATCTTAAAAAAGTTTCCTTTGACCAATGAGGTGCTGTGTATAATAAAAATAATATGTGCCTGAAATCAAGCTCACATAAGAAAAGAGTTTATCCACACAGCATGAAGTAATGTTACCATTCATTTGCAGTGTAATAAAATGCATTCCTTCGTCATCTGTGTTAATCTCTGTCTGGCTTTGTCTCCAGCTGCTACAGTAGATAGTCATCTGTCCACACAAGGAAGTCGCTCTGTCTGTCTTCCATTCGGTGCCATGTCGTAATACCAAACCAGTGAGCTCAAAGCGTGGCCAGTGAAGCTCCAGAGCTGGGAAACAATTTTCTGTGTTGCTGCACACTACAATCAACTCCTTTCACATTCCACACAGTCGTTTTATTCAGCGTTAATATAAAACTTGTGCCGAGAGGAAATAACGTCCAGCTGCGGAGAAACGCTGCAGCTGGCTCCCTGCAGCGGTGGTGGACGAACATTTCATGTCCTACAGAAAACCGATTTTAGTGTTTTGGCCTTTATCTAACAGCTGACGGGAGTAAAGAAGAGTCACATGCACTATAGCGTAGGTGGCGAGCTGGAACCAAACAAGGGACCTCACAGTGGTGTCAGAGCACCTGCCAATTTTTGCTTTGACTTGCCAAAACATACTTTGATGATTTAAAGGGTTTTCTGAAGAAGTGAACCAGTCAAACTGGTAGCCAGACCGGCTGAAAGACTCACTTGCACTCTTCATCCAGCAGGTGGAACAACGCCGTGGGCTTCTTGCTGATCAGGTTGATGCAGCCCGTGTTGTCGATGTAGTCGATGTTTCGCCAGCTGATGCTCTCTGCCCTGTATTCTTCCTGCAAGGTCACATAAGAGAGAGCTCAGTGTCAGCGATGCCTCAGATAACACTTAAGAAAAAACGTGCATGCTGCAATTGAACAAAAATCAACAACAAATACTGTATTAAAACTACCATTAAGTTCCTGGTTACTTCACATTTGAGTAAATTTAATGATCGTACCGATGTTGCATTTTAAAGCAGTTGGTAAACAGAGAGCGAGGCTTCTGAAATTAATTTTTTGGCCCGAATTGCACGAGACATCAAAGACATCCCAATAAGAATATTAATCATCAACACACCACCCAAAACAGACGGTCCTACGCGGGTCAGCCTGTTTTGAATTTTACAATCAAAGCAACAATGTTGTTTGCAGGCATGCTTTCATGCTCGCAGACCGTGCCTGGCGTGCTGGTTTAATAATGAGAGAAGCATTCAGAGCATTTATCAGTGTTCTCCCCCGGTACATGTTATTTTCCCATATTCCTGGGAAAGAGATTTAACCAATAAAGAACTTAATCCAGCCGAGGTTTAAGAAAAATCACTGGAATCTCCGTTTTCTCTTGTAACCCCGGAGTCAGAGAGCCGGAAAAATTAATCACTGTTGTTTATTATTTGCGCTGAAGACAATAAAAGTTCACATGGAAAAAAACTTTAAAAGGAGAAATGATCCCCTTCAACACCTACTAAAATAAATCTGCTGCTCGACTTCTGCTGTAAGCCACACTTTACTAAATTAAAAACAACCTGACGTAATTCTGTAACACCCCTTTTTTTATTTTAAGGGCTTTCTCCGAACAAACAACTTTTTAAATTAGTCTCTGAAGGCTTGGACACACCAAACTGACATTAGAGAAATACTGATGAGGAAGGCTGGCTTTTTCCGTGTCTTGACCAAAAAAGTTGCACTTGAACACACCACAACTGCTGCAGCTAACGGTCGACTAGCGCATATATTCAGTACTTGCAACAAAAGACAATAACTATTTGCACCAACAGGTGGCAGTAGTCTGTATTCATCACCAGAATAGCTACTATTGGCTGGAAGGCTAGGAAGACAGGAAGAGCCTCTCCTGAATCACACGGATGAGTTGGTCAAAAGTTTATGTGATGAAGATGTAAAGTGAAAAAAACCTTCTGTGTGTGCTCTCTAACTTTTAATTTTTTTTTTGTCAAATTCCGTCACGGGGTGGTTAGCACCAATGCCTCACAGCGAGAAGGTCCAGGGTTCGAATCCATGGGCCGACTGGGCCTTTCTGTGTGGAGTTTGCATGTTCTCCCTGTGTCTGGGTGGGTTTTCTGCAGGTACTCTGGCTTCCTCCCACCAGGAGACATGCTTAGGTTAACTGGTGATTCTAAATTGGCCGTAGGTGTGAATGTGAATGTGAATGGTTGTCTGCCTCTCTGTGTTAGCCCTGCGATAGACTGGCGACCTGTCCAGGGTGTACCCCGCCTCTAGCCCGATGACCGCTGGGATAGGCTCTAGCAGACCCCGTGACCCTTAACAGGAATAAGCGGTTACAGAAGAAGAACTTCCGTCACTTCAGTTTCTCTTTTTGTGCAGGGATCTCTCTCACCGACACATGACTCAACATGCTGAACTGGCTGAAAAGATCCCAAAAAAAAAGGCTCTGACTGTGGCCAATGGTTCACACCCACCACCCAAACTAGGGTCAGAGACTCTCGCCGAGTGCCCAGGAGCTTGGTGCCTCATGGCCCATGTCTGTGACTATATTCTTGAGTTTCTTTTGTCACACTGTCTCACTTTCAGACTGAACCTAAATAAGATGCATCGTTGCCAAAAAGCATCATTGCAGAAATATGGATTTCTGAAACTTTTACTGAGACATACTTTTGAATAAAGTGTTGCCTTATACGGCTTTTGAATGTATTTTATATATCTTTTTATTAAGTAAGGAAATAAAAACATGGTACATAAACAAAGGCGTACGACAATAAATGAGGATAAAGTTTTATGTTGTTCAGCGTCCTCACTGTACTCCTGCAACACATTTAACATCTGGCTCTGTATCAAGATTTCCTCAGAGATAATTGAGTTCAAGCTGCAGAACGTGTCTGTCATTTCAATCTCAGTGGTTGTTTTTCAGAGAGTAACCCACTAAAGACAGGTTTTTACTTGAGCATTTTTTTTTTCTTCTTTAACCAAGCATTTAGACGCACAGAGGCCAGGGAACTGTCAAGTGAACACCTGTGTAGTGCGGTTCAGCAGCCCTGGAATTAACGTATGTGAAGCTTACAATATTCAATCTGTGAGTCAGATGAGAGCTGACTCAACTCTTTGGTAATCACTGAGCTGCGGTTTGTGGAGGGGGGGTGCTGTAACGGGCTGCATTATGTTGCACAGGATACTGCATCCACCCTCTTGACATGGCTTCAAATCATCTTCCTTTAAATACTGTGATTCAATCTTATGTTGACATAAACCTACAAGAAAAGAATCTGCAGAATCAGCTTCTCGGCAATGTTTCTACAGATAGCCCAGTGACTGCATTATGCATTACGACTAATGCTGATCTCAGACTCCGTGAGTTATAAAATTCTATCCGATTTTGAGAAGAAACAGATGTTCTTTCTTACCTACTGAGCTGTGGCTCAGTAGGTAGAGCGGGTTGTCCACGAACCAGAGGGTTAGCGGTTCGATCCCCGGAATGTGCCACATGCCGAAGTGTCCTTGAGCAAGAC
>JASGAT010368465.1:8068-20734 GCA_030220025.1 Chelon auratus | reverse complement strand
GCACCAGAATGCTTAGTTTGTACGTGAAAATCACAAAAATCTACTGGGGGAGGATGCCCCCAGAGCCCCCTACAGGGGTTTGATTTACAAACTTTGCGCCCCCCTAATACAAAATTCACCAGCCGCCACTGCGTGATGGGGAACTGTCATTCCAGCTTTTCTATTATTGAACAACAACACTCGTAATGATATCACCAAGCAGCCATGAAAATGTGTGAATGATCAAAAAGATGCATGAAACAAAGAAAACACGATCAAGTTTGTAAGACATAACATTAACAGTCATTAATAGCCAAGATGACAAGGATACCTTCATTATTATTTCCATCACACTGTCCAGGACACGGCCAATCCAAACGCTAGCCTCAGACTGGTTAGTCAGCAACATTTGATAAGTCAATTGGAGGTGATCCGCGTCTTGCAGGACATTGCTCATCATTTCTGTAAGCCATGTTTAGACAGTAAAAAACAACACGAAGACAAAGTCAGGTCAGTTCACTGGATATACAGTGAGAAGTATAGATTTAGGGTGAGGCCAAACAGTAGAAGTCAGGTTTTGAAAGAAATCCAACTTTGGACACTGGTTTCTTCTCAGTGTACATCCCAGGGGGTTGTTTTCTTTGAAGCGTTCCAGTTTTTCCTCTGTATCTGTGTATCTCTTTTCAGCGTGTTAAAACGTCCAGCCGTCCTTAGTTTCAGCATTTTCTATCTTTCACCAGCCCCTTGAGAAAGGGTGTGAACTTGTTCCATTCAGCTCTTGGTTACACAATAAACAATGAATATTCTGTGTAGAGATAACTATAGTGGTTGTCAAAGTATGTGACAAAAGTTGTGTTCTTTCACTGAACACAAGATAACTTTTGACTCTGTTAAAGTTTTCAATTTAGTCTCCCTACTTTTGATATTTGTTTGTAAGGGCTACAACTGCTACGGTTTGTTGCATTGTTTATATAGATTTTTTGGATAAAATGGATTGTACCTGCACAGGACACCAGTAAAAATAATAAAGTTCTTTTTAACAGTGCTGAGAATAAGTGAAAAATGTTCAACGTAAAGAGACATTTCAACTGATTCTCCTACAGGAGCTGCAAACATGCTGTTGTCTTACCTTCTACAGTGCCTAAGCCCAGTGTCACTGTCTTCATGGACTGAAACGCAGTTGTAAGGATCCTCTGGAAGACCACATCCACTGGAGGCACCGTTTTTATAATGTCCAACACCACCTGACCTACCGCCAAAAACCTGCCAAAGCGAAAGACTCCAGATGAAGTACAAACTGGCACATTACCTCGAACACAAAAACAGGAGAATATTTAGAATATTTAAGGTTAAGATTAGGTTTTTCATTAAGTTTCCAGCATGTTCTTCTTAGGAAAAAGGTTTCAAACTTGAAAGGTGTGGTCACAACAGTTGTCATTTACAGGAAATGATACAAAGATACAGTTTGACACTCCTTTATGAGTGGCAACAAAAGAGCTAGCAATCCTCAGGGACAATTCACACTCTTGCTCCAGTTCACTTCTTTCCCTTTTCAGTCTTGGCTAGTTCCTAGAAATTCTTTTTATGTTGTGGTTGAATTATCCGACGACGCAAGCCACACACACACACAAAAAAAAAACTTGCACAAGGAGTCCAATTCATTTGGCACAAAGTCAAATAGCTTTGGGAGAGATGGCACTGTACATACAACTCCTCCTCGATGTTTTGTGGTTGCGTATCCAAACTACGCCGGCTCCTTGTGACGTTGGAGCCCCCTTGTCCTCCTGAAGACAGTTCTCCCATCAGAGTCTCCACCAGCCCTTTGGCAAAGGACACATCGTGTGGCGCAACATGCTTACTCCACGCAAGGAGAGCCTGGGAATGACAAGTTTAACGTAAGGACAAGGAAAAAGGACAAGTCAGTTTCCACATGTTTCTAAAGCAGAAAGCCAAATTAATGCTACATGTATGCAAGGAACAGAAAAAAACATTAAACCAAACGTGGTTAGCACTAGTGCTGACCTTTCCCCAGATACACGGGCTAAATTAGCTACTTTGTTGTATTATATATATATATATATGTGTGTATATAACAGGTTGTTGCAACTGATACAAATAATGCTTTTCATTAAAATTAGCAAAAAACTAAAACAAAACGTTATTTTGATTAACTGCCTGGAGTGGTGCATTTGACACAATTCGACTCACAGTTTGGCATGTGCATTATTTCTTTCACCAACTGAGAGATGTTGCCCGTATCAAAAAGTTGCCATCTCTGGCTTGTAATTAAAGTTAGGATCAGTTAGGAAAAAGTTCTGATCCAAACGTGGCGTTGAACCAGGAAGTACAGTAAATAAAATACTTAAACGACACTTAGTACAGCTAAAAGCAATTTTGTCCAAATGTACTTTGGTCTTCATAATCTCAGTAAAAACACATCCTTATTGTGAAATTATAAAAAATTTCATTCATGTATTCAAATTTATTCTTGACATATACTGCTTGATAATACTATGGAACCTCATTGGTTTATTTTTCTTTAACTGCAAGATGTCCATGCAAACTGTGATTTCAAATTTTTCATTTTAAAGAAAAAAGGGGCACTAAATGGAGTATATTCCACTTTAATTTCATAATTAAGTGATATTACGTGTTATATTTAATGCTGTGTTTAAGCACACTTATTTTAACAGTTGTTAACAACTTACTGTATCCTAGAGAGAGCAAAGAGCTAATCAGTAGCTGTATATTGCAGTATGAGATGAGCACACTAAAATGACACGTGAACATCATTACCACGTGCCGGTACGACACGACTAATTGATGCCCAGTTGACTGTGAGCCCGTAAACAAGTAATTACAACTGACCGTGAACTATCTCATCACACCATGAATACCACTGTGGCAGTGCTAACTGGATATCCACAAGGTTTCAGTTCCCCCAGGTGCAGCCAAGGGATGCTTGTTGCCATGGCAAAGGACTTTCTTGGAGCCAGTGACTAATTATACTAGGAATCTAGTTACTTCTGAAGGCAGCACTCGAAAAAGGAAATAAAGAGACAAGCACTGCGAGATGGTGAAAGCTAGAGACGAGCGACAGAAAAGGTCAAGAGAAATGACCCGGTCACGGGTCAAATAACTGATGGATATCATTTTGATATACATAACATTCATGATTCTAGCCTACCTGCTGTGCCACCTTGTCAGGGCTGATCCAGCTCAGGAGCATGTCCACGGTGCCTGTACTGCATGCTGCTGTTAGCCACATCGGGTTGCTGCTGTTGTCACACAGGTAAAAATGCACCATGTTTTTGTCCAGCGTCAAGCCAATGGCCTAAAACAGAGAGGACAGTTGTGGTATTTATAACGGAACTGTGGTCAGACTCTTAGTGGAGTCAGTACATGTTTTTATATATATAGATAGATAGATAGATATAGATATAGATATAGATATATAGATATAGATATAGATATATAGATAGATAGATATGATATCGTCCATGACGGTAATATCGCTCTTACTCTTGTAAGAAAGATATACATGTAGAATTTTTACAAAATTAACCAAAATGTCAAAGACTGGATCTTTGGGTTTTACTGCATACCTTTACGACACAACTCCCTTGTTTTGAGAGTTGGACTACTACAAAGACTGCAGCCAACGACCAGTGACAGACTGGGAAACTGGAAGAGCTACGATTAGCTGGGAAGCTAGGAAGATAGGAAAAGCTACAAACCATTGTACAGAGCTGGCCTCTCCAGACTAACGCTGATCAGCTGGTCTACACTTTATTTATTCTAGATGATCATTGAGAAAATATTGGTGTTCGGTTAAGATGAACTTGAAAAACCAGAAAAGCAATCTCAGAGTAAACGCTCAGTAGGTGGAAAAGCCAGTGACATGTTGGGGTTCAATGGTATGGGACAAATCAATCAAATAAACTACGGCGACAAATGCTCACTGATGACACCAGAAATCTTCTGACTCTTGACTTAGCGTGTGACAGCCTTCCACCTTAATTATTAGTTATTCCAAGTTCTCTTTCCTTGATGTGAATGTCTGACTGAGAATTACATGAGACTACATGAGACTTCCTTGCTTGGATAACAGAGTGATAAGACCAGTTTGGCAACAAAAAAAAAAAGTGATATCATATCATATCATGTAGCATTACAAAACTTGCCTGGAATAAAAAAAAAAAACATGCGTGGAAAGGCAAAAGCTTTATGTTTTGATATGACCCTTTCTCACACAGCGAAGAAACATATTCTGTGGCATTGGTTTACCTTGTCCAGTGGGATCTGAACCTCTTGTAGGACCCGTTTCACTATGTCACTCAGTGAATCGTTCTGCAATGTGACAACCTCCCCAAGAGAAATGGAAACATCTGAAAAACAATTGCATCACAAAGTCAAATGCCAGCACAGAACTTGATTGGTAACATATTTCTGGTGTTTGCATTGGGGCTGTCCTAAAATAGCAGCCAGTCACACAATCACACAGTAGAGGCACAGAGTGTGTACAGTAAAGTTGAGGCTGCATACTTACACCTGCCAGGCCAGTTTTGCACATAGTGGATCACGTTAGTGCTTCCTGCAAGCAGTGTGTGCATTGTGGAAAGGGAGTCGCCAGTTTCTGGGAAATTACTCTGGATGAATTGCACAACACTATAGACACCATGAGAAAAAAAAATAAAATATCCAAACAAGTTAGAACTAGTTTAGTTTGACTGGTGGCAAACACACACATAATATAGGTAATTACGCACACATTTTGCTCTGTTACTGCTCTAAATGCCTAAGCCACTGATATAACTTTTACAAAACATGCCACACCTTGGTACAACTGCCCTTTATTCACTTTTACATTGTTCCATCACATTCCAAGTACATTCCAAGTACATTACCCCTGCATGTTTGTGAGGAGGGCTTCGGTGGTGCCTAGCATTTGGTCAAGAGAACGTGGCGAGAGGAGCTGTGGAATAGTCAGAAGGCCCTCCCACAGCGAGGTCTGATTTTGCAGCTGGTTGAAGAACATCACAGTCAGCCCAGCCGCAGACAGCATCTCTTCCGGTTTGGTCAGCATCAGCTCCGTCAGAATCTGAAATTCGAAGACAGCATCTGAGTTATCACATGTGGCAGCATCTGTTTGTTTAAATGAAGTTGAACAGCATATGCTTCACACGAAGCACAAATCAAAGCAGAAGTCTGGAGCTAATGTCATCTCACCGCCATAACAACATACTTGGTTGAGCGTGACGAGGGAAACTTCAAACACAGTGTCGTTGCTCTTACAGAACGTGACCACAGCGTAGGTGACGGCATTGGAAGAGGTTGTGTTTATCATGGGAAGAGTCACAGTGCAGAAGGCCCTCTTCAACAGGTTCACCGACTCGAGCATTTTGTTCATGGACTCCTGCAAGAAACGCAGTTATTACACATTAACTTTCCCCCATAAAACAGTTGTGGGTTGGGGAAATCCGGGCTGGTTTACAGACTAAAGATTTACTAATACTGTAAATTAATTACAGTTGTAGTTGTCAATTAAATTAAATAATGCATCTTAATGTGACTTGACTGAATGAGCATCTTGGGGGAAGTTTGGGGTTTGTGTTTTCACTGAAGAATTATTTGATGAGTGGCATGAACACGTTCCTGTAGGAATTAAAATGAACTAAAATTGTTCTTCTTCTTCAGTACAAGTACCCACCTGATCTTGCGGAAGAGTGGTGTTGATGACACTCATGAAAGAGACATTACTGGGACTTCCTTGGTACGATGAGCCTTTAAGACAAGAACACATGCTTGAAACAAGAAAAAAATCGGCCTTCTTACAAACATCTAGACTTTAATAAAAAACCTGCCAGGGCATGATTAGCATAAAATAAAATCCATTTACCTGCACCTTGACGCGCACAAATTAATTAACACATAACGTCTTGTTTGTTTACAAAACCAACATGGAGTTTTTAACCTCCAGAAGGCGTCAGGCCCGATATTTCCCCCAAAGCTATTTCTCGTGGCTCCAGCTTCATATTGAACAGGCATATATTGATGTTTACATCTCACTCTCACCAAGGAAATGAGTAGGGATATTCCCTTTTTTAAAGTGACTGCGATGTTCATGCTTGTTTCATCAACCTGAAGGGAAAATTCTAACAAAAGGTGTTTCTAAATGTGACATGTCTACTGGTTAAAATAGGCCTCCGTTTTTAAGTAAAGGGAGATAGCATACCCATAATGCTGTCCAAGAACTTAAACAGTGCTGTGGCATCATCCCTGGACTCACTGGGGAAAGCAAAGTTGAAGAAATCTCCCCCCTCAGCCAGGCTTGCCAGTGGGGAAGATTTCGGCAAGAGGGTAGACCTGTCACACAGATTCAAAGTGATGAGACGACGTTACAGACAACTGTTCATTGACTTTGGCTTTCTTGTGGCAAGATGCTCGACGTTTATTATCCACTACAGAAACAGTTAAAATACAGAAATCCAGTGAACTCAGACAGTCAGACTTAGGTCCTCTAAAATCAAACACTTGTCTCTAAGGAGGGTAAAAGTTTGACAAACAGGTTTTTCCAGACTGCCACCTTTCATCTATATGGAATTTACATTCTAGTGACTGGGCAACAGGTAAAAATTCCACTAACTATGACAAAGCAGCCAGGTGCCTGATTATGCAACTCTGGATGTTGACAAAGAAGACATAGTTAAAAAAAAAAATAGTTCGTCTGTCATCTGCTACATCTACAGAACAAAATGTGCCAAGAGTTTGATTAGGCAAGAGTTAATGCCCCTTCCCTTCCACCTCGGGAAAATGACTGTTGTTGGTATATTTCCATCACTGACTAATCGTCCCATGAGAGCCTGTTATGTAGAGGTGTGCCTGTCCTTCGTGACTTATAGATCTTATGCAAACCTTCAGGAGCACTAGGGACCCTCAGTATGCAAGGTTGATGACCGACATGTGGATTGGGTGTTTCTGCAATATAGGTGTGAAAACAGATTAATGGAGTACCTTGCATTCCTTGATATCTTTGATGCAGCTGGGTTCACCAGACGAGATTTGTTGTGGCAGTTGCTGTCCGTGTTGCACATAAGCGTCTGGAGGAAAGGGAAGAAGCCTGTGCTTGGCAAGTTCCGTGGTCCAACGTAACCTGGAGGAGACATGACAGTGGTTTATCTTGAAGTCATTAATTTTGTACGGGGGGCCACGGCAAATATCTGAACATGTCAGATTAAAGAGGAAAATCGGCTTGAGAAGTTCTTTTCGCAATTGTTCTTTGACCGTAGGATCAGAAGCCCGATCTGTATCACGACCTGGGTGTAACTTACACTGTCTTTTGTCTGAAACAATCTCAGCCATTGCCTCAGTTCGGAACAAAAGAAACAAAAAAATAAAGAGCATGTGAAGAGCATGAAGATCAGGTTGCAGTCAAGTGACTATGAGTAGACTGCACGGAACACTGCATCTCCGGTATGCAGTATGCCGTGCAGTGTTTGGTGACAAAAATGTCACCAAAGTAAAAAACATCTTCTCATGCCCTACACTACACACTAGGGCTGAAATTTTGAATCTTTAAGTATTTCAATGAGTGCGCTATAAACTGTTATCGTGCTTCTACTATACCTTGTATTTGTATCACGACTGAATTCTACGCTTTAGTCAGATGTACGTAACATCTTGTCCCTCCTGCTGCTCTCTTCTCTCTCTTTTTCTGTCTCTACCCGGCCAGCCTCAAGTAGATGGGTCCCTCATCATGAGCTCAAGGTCTCTTCCCGTTAAAAGGGAGTTTTCCCTTGCCACTGCCACCTTCATGCTTGCTCTGGGAGTTTCAGGTCTGGTTTTGTAAAACGTCAGTATTGTTACTTTTATTGATGCTGTATACACAAAACTGAAATGAAATTTACGTCTGTTGAATCGTTATGAAACCTTGAGGCTCATTTTGATTTGATAATTTTGATTTGTTAAATTTAATCTTGAACATGTTAGTGAAAATTAATAAAATAAAATAAATTAAGAGATAGACAATTAAAACCTGTAATTCTGAAAGTGGTTTGCTTTGGATATGACAAAAATACTTTTTGACAGTTTAATATGACTGATGTGAGATTCCCAGCACATTTTGTCGTCTATCATTACCCCTAGAAATTTAGTTTCATGAGCCCGTTCTATGTTAGCACCCTCTATGTGCACCCATGCTTGATTTTTAAGTCTATTGTTACAAAATACCACCAATTTCGTTTTGCTTAAGTTGAGTGAGAGCGTGTTGATGTCAAACCAAGTTTTTATTCAAGTTCTGATGTGATTTTGTCCAAACATTGCTGTACATTCTCACCACACCCCAGGATTTTTGTGTCATTGGCAAATAATATGAATTTCAGTAGTTTGTTATGCCTCACCTATATCATTAATGTATAAGATGAATAGTTTTGGGCCAAGCACTGACCCTTGAGGAACTCCACAGACAATGTCCAAACATGATGACTGGGATTCTCCCAACTTCACAAACGGTTTTCTGTTTTTTGAATCATTTATGACCCACTCAGATGCTGCTCCCCTGATTCCATAGTGTTGCAGTTTATTGATTAAAATTCCATGGTTTATGGTGTCAAGCACTTTTTTGAGGTCTATGAACATTTTTACTGCATATTTCTTCTTATCCGTGGCATCTGAGATTTCCTCACTGGGTTCCGTCAGAGCAAGAGAGGTTGACGGTTAGACCTGAATTCTAGGATTTTTGAGAATTGTGGAGAAGATACATTGTGTTTATCTGCAGTTTTGTACAAAGGTATGACTTTTGCAATTTTCATGCTATTAGGGTATGCTATCTTATCTTATCTTATCATAATCTGCTAATGGTGTTAATGGGAGAGAGAAGGTCCGACTGCTTTAAACTCCTGGTATATTAGGACACACTGTGGTTAATAAATTATAAAAGAATCCTAGATTTCTGGGAATCTGAGACTTCAAACATGGTTAAACAAATAAAAGTGGGACTACAGGCAGTTCGCCATGGAAATTAGAATGAATATCGTGAGCAAGTAAGAAGGGTTTAACAAATTTCACTGCACATTTACAGCCGTTTACTTAAAACCATGCCACCGCTGCGATGCAGTGTGGTGACGTGGTTTCGCAACATATGTTTTGCAAAGTCACTGTGCTTGATGGCGAGTGAAAAACTTACTGGTCGCAAATTCCAACCCTCCCTCCGCAACGGATTGTTCAACCCAGGACACACACGGCAACACAAAAGTAGAAACGTCTAGATGTGAAAACACCTTCACCCACATTTAAATCTACTTAATCTCAGCCAATAGGGTTTTGAAAAATGAAGGAGGACAAACACCACTTCACCCGCGACGGGATAGGCTCCGATCTGAAGTGCCATTGATGTTTGACTTTAATTGTCCATTTGTTTGCGTTGATTGTGAAATCGGAATGTCCCCCAGAGTATATCCGCTGACCTTTAAGATGCCAAACAAAAGCCCTGTGCTCCATGTCAAGTTTGTATATTGTCACAATGCAAAGTTTCACTTTAGTTCCAGAGTTAAATAGTACCTTGGCTTTCCTAAATTGAACTCAAAATAGCATCAAACTTAGCTGACTTGTTTAATTTTTTTTTTCGATGTTATAAATATAGAAGAGAGCTAAAAGAAAGTTTTTTAGCCCTCTAAGCAGTGGTGCATAGGTTTAACAGAACAGGCAGAGCTGTGACGCATTTTGAGTCTAATTTATAAAAGCTTTACTCTGTTTGCTCATAGCTTATTCTGTTTGTATATTGTATAATAACCCTGTGTTCACAATGGATTTGACAATAATAAGCCTCGTCTTTGAAAAGCCATGCAACCAAATGGATTCTGAAATACACCTCATTTATCAAACATGGACCCGGACCACTCTATTGTCCAATGTGTTTTGACACTCACATGTCTCTCTTATCAGGGGAGGGAACTGGTGGCGGGTCACGGCAACGAGGATGAAGATGATGAGAGGCCAGATGACCAGAGTCAGGGACCATAGCTGCAACACAGGATAAAGTCAAACATAAAGCATTGAACAATCACAGTTCAGTTCGCGTACAGAGCATTCTAAGGGACACATGGTGAAATGTGGGCTGACAGTCTTTCTCTGTAATCTTTCAAATGTATTGAAATAAAAGAAAAAGTCTCAGCTGGGCTTGAACGTCACTGACCGGCTGTCTGATGACCGCCAGTCCATTCTTCCAGAGAAGAAGTCTGAGCTGCTGGAAGAACGCCATCACTGGAGGAAGCTAAGAGACAATATAAGGAAAGCCATGAACAAATCCATACAACTTCAGGTTTTGCACACATCTAACTAACATGGACAAGCGAAGCAGCTTTGGGGCCGTGACCTCACTGGCTTGATCCACACCGTGTCCATGGCTGAGGTCCCTTGAGCAAGCCCCTAAAGCCTGCCTCACCTAACTGCTGTATCTCACATGGCTGCATGTGGTCACTTGGATGGGTTAAATGTAGATAATAAAGAAAAAGTCCATAAAGATTACATGGTAAATAAAAATAAAAAAGATGACGGGTAGAATTCACAGGTAGGAAAACCTGAGTCTACCTACAGTAGATTGCTTAACAGGTTGGCAGCTCCATTGGTTGGAAAATTAAGAATCAGAAAATCTTTTATCATCCCGTGACAAAAATAAGTATTTTAACTACACATTAGTGAATATCGTTGAAAGTATTCTCAAATTCCAGATATGACATATAAACAACTATCCTAATAACCTATTAAACAATAAGTGGCATTAATTCGCTTTTCACGAGTCCGCGTCCACAAACGAAATGGCTTTAGGGAAAATAATTAAAATAGTTTTTTCACACATACGTCTACTACTAATAATAATAATAGTAATAAAAAAAATAAAGTAATAAACCACTGCTGACATACCTGGCTGTCGCTTTCCTCTGTATTGCTCAAATTATTTGTTATCCAACTGTAGCTCGCAGGCTTGTTAGGGGGGTCATGGCGCTAGGTGGCCCCTAGCAGGACGCCCTTTCCATCAGTCGGTTGTGGCACAAAAAAAATGAACAAATTTATGCTCAAAACCAGAAATGGACCTTCCTCGAATGATTCCGCAGTTACAACAGCAACAACCTACACCTTGCAGGGAATCGTGAACTGATAGAGTGAGAGGCTCCTCCTGAGAGTGTGAGAGTAAATGTGTGTAGGAGGGCGTGTGCAACCCGTGCGCCCAAAACAAAGCGCAACTGTTTGGCTAATTACGCATGCGCTAGCGGATAATTGGATGACTGGGGGACCCCTCATAACATCTGTTAACACCACTAATGACCAAATCTCCACATAATGTCTAAACAACTGTATAAAAGATAAATATGGCATTTTATGTTTAAAGTTTCTACAGCTCATTTGATCAAATATACTGTTGAGTCATACACTGCCTAGCCAAAAAAAAAAAAGGTCACACACTCTAATATTTCATTGAACCGCCTTTAGCTTTGATTACAGCACACATTCACTGTGGCAATGTTTCCATAAGCTTCTCCAATGTCTCCAGATTTATTTCCATCCAGTGTTGCATTATTTTTTCACCAAGATCTTGTATTGATGATGGGAGAGTCTGCCACAAAGCGCAATGCCTTTTTCAGCACATCTCAAAGATTCTCAATGGGGTTAAGGTCTGGACTGTGTGGTGGCCGATCCATGTGTGAAAATGATGTCTAATGCTCCCTGAACCATTCTTTCACAATTTGAATCCTGTTTGTCATCTTGGAATATGTACATAATGTTGAACCTAGACCTGACCAACTGCAGCAACCCCAGATCATAGCACTGCCCCCACAAGCCTGGCCAAAAAAATGATCTTTTTTGGCCAGGCAATGTAAAATAAGGAGATTAAAAGTTTTGAAATGTGTTTTAGGTTTAGCCGCATGTGTCATTCACAGTAAGTTCGTCTAGAGGAGTCACAAACATTAAATTACACAAACAGCCACACACGTTTGGAGGGTGTTGTTGGGCATGTATTAGCCTCCACAGGGAACGGTCACATTGCCATATGGAGATATCCATGGGGAAAAAGTCAAAGGAAAAATAAACAGCATGGTGATTTCTCCAGACAGTTCAGTTCACATGATTATGAGAGCTAAGGAAAAGGAAACTGAAGGAGTTATTCCTTCAGTTTCATTGTGAACATTAATGTGAAACATTTAATATAACCTGATATATTCAGGAAAAGTTCTATTTGCAAATACAAAATGAAATATATATATATATATATATATATATATCGCAGTTTGGTGTAGTTTTTTTTCCTTTATCATAATACAATTGTAGGATTATATTACCATATTAAATTTGCTTGGGGTATGACCTTGCACACACAAATCTGTCTTGTATTGACGGTACCATCTGTCAGCTGGGTATAGCTTTCAGTGTGGACTGTTTCCATTATCAGATAAAACAACTGCAAAACAATGCAGAGTGGAACATTCTGTGGTTGAGTCACAGGAGGGCATAGGTGACAAATGACTCTGATGCTTTGTTAACCATAAATAAGAACTCCTGTATAAAGGTGGTCATACTGGTTTTCCATCTTGATTAGCGTGTGGGAAAATATCTGAGCTGCTGAGCAGGATGCAGGATGCACTGTAAACCCTCCACCACAAGGGGCATACTATTTGAAATACTGATGTTACC
>JASGAT010368462.1:0-15942 GCA_030220025.1 Chelon auratus | reverse complement strand
GGTCGCAGGGGGACGGACAGTTTGTTGAGGGTGAATTGATAGAGTGTCAGGTGTGTGTGTGTGTGTGTGTGTGTGTGTGTGTGTGTGTGTGTGTCTGCATCTCTAAACCATGGCCGTGTGAAGCCGATGGGACTGTGTGTGAGTGTGCACTGAATTCGTCCACCATGACGGCTGGAGGTCACGGGGATTCAGATTTGTGTCTCTTTATAGATATTCATGGACTGTTTGTCATGGACTGAAAAAAAAATGGACGATGCGTCTCCACTTCCTCCCACCGGTCAAACTGAAGCTGAATTCAGGGGACACGGGCGCCGCCATCTTGTGAATTTGGAACCATAGAAAGTATAAAGATGGACGACGGAACAGCTCCTCTAAAGTGAAGCCAAAGCAAGTAGAGCTCCAGCTGGTGGCTGGAGTATTGGTCATAAGCTCCACCCCCTCCATGTTAGTGGGCGGGACTTGGGCCATAATTCTTTTTTTCAAGGATGGTTTCTGTCATTTTAGGTAGTTAATATAATGTTGATGAATGTTCATGTGTCAATTCTTTGGATAAGATTCGTTTTAGTTATTTGATTCTATAGAAACAGGATGTGACATAATGGCGACTACCAGTTGCCATGCCAACCGCACCGTAAAGCATGGGCCGTGAGAGTTGTAAAAAAAAAAATTAAAAATTAAAAATCAAGAGCGTAGAATTAATTAAACTAAAACATAAGTGAGTCTGGAGGAATTGTGGGCGGGGCATCGATATCACGGATATCATGTAGCTCCGCCCTGATCAGACTCCAAACTCACAAGATGGCACCGTCCGTATCCCGGGGAAGATAGCATCAGTTTGACCAATGACAGGAAGAGGAGACCATGCCCATGTTTATATACAGTCTATGTTTTGGAGCCAAAGTGGAGCCATGATGTTATAGATGCTCCGCCCACACTTCCTCTAGGCTCACTGGTGATTGGTTGTTAGATTGGAATTAACTTGCTGATGCAGAATCTTCTGATAGATAATCAATCACAGTGTAGATGTTATTGATATTTTCCCAAAATATTTAAAGCACAAATTTGAGAAGCTAGAACTGTTTCTTTTTGAAAAACGTCTCAAACAATAGATCGGTTTTCTTGTCAGCTTTTATATAAAGTGCATATTTATTTAGCAATTTCGCAAAGAGCTGCAAAAATCACCAAACAAAATTGGCCTTTAAAAGAACCACTGTGCTGCTGCCTTAAATGAAATGCTAAGAATTCAGATAAATGCCGCTTAGACTCACAGACAATTTTCCATTTAAAGTCGTTAACGTCTGCTCGTGAACAAAGAGAGCAGCAGCAGCTTCGGTGACTGATGGACAGAAAGTGGCCAAATGATAAGACATTAGATTAGACGTGATGGGAGGGATGAATAGATGATCGATGTTGTTCATAAGCAGCGCTGCCGGTTCGACCTTGAGATACTCAGCGACGCAAATGTTCGTCCGAGTTGTCGCGCTTAGCTCCAATTATTCAACCAATCACCCGAAAACCTACGACTCTCTCAAGGTTCTCCACCAATGAAGAGCCAGCTTTGTTCTCATCAGCACATCAGGTTGCCTCACGAGATCAGTGATTAAGCACTGCTGCTCACCACCGCCATTAAACACTAAGTTATCTAACTCTCAAAGAGACGTTTGGCTTCTCGGTCTGTGGTTTCCACAGCCGTGACCCACTCAGGAACCTTCCAGAGGGATAAAATGTTCTTCTGATTAACTCTAACGCTAGCTGCCACAGACCGACAACAGACCGACAACAGACCGACAACACTTGATAACCTTGAGAAAAGTGGCCCAGCATTTTAGTTTGCGTCTGAAAACTTGAACCCGTCATTGAACATGGTGCCATCCACTCCTCTTTACATTGCCCCTGATATAATTAGCATCACCATTAGCATTCCCACTGTTCTCACCATTAGCATTGTTAGGGAATAATTTCTCTTCCCTACTGTTGGGGTCAGTTATCTGCCCTATTTTCTCTTTGAGGAACATACCAAGGCCATGGTCTCTCTTTTGGCGTCTTCAATCTCACTGTCTGGCTGCCTACAGACACAGCTGTAGAGTTAGATGATAACGTCCTCCGTTCCTGGAAGACACTTTGTGTTTCCTAGTTGGTGTGAATCCTTATCTTCATGTTTATGCCAATTGGATATTAACACATCTCCCCTTTGCTGCCTCGGCCCACCTTTCTAGTATAAGAATCTGAGCTTTACTGTTTGACTCTTAGAACTGAGGTGGACTCATGCACTTATGTTGTGATGACGAATCTTCTGTTCTCGTCGTAGGAGCCTAAATAAACTCCTTCAAGCATAAGATATACAGGACTCTGGTACTTCTTCTTCTTCATCGGCATCACCACAGATTCCTCCCTAACAAGCATTGCTATTAGCACCACCATTGGTTTCACCATAAGCATTACAGCTGGTCTCTGTATTAGCATTGCCATTAGCATTGCCATTAGCATTGCCATTGGTCTTGTATATGTACAGAGTTTATATTGGAGCACTACATGGTTTATCACCAGTGGAAGAGTCAAGGTGGTCATCAGTCATTGATCTTCTGTAGAGCAGAAAAGTATATTTCACCCCGATTCACCTTTTTTAACTGTAAAATGAGTCTTAAAGGCGATGCTAGGTGGAAGCTCTAATATATGTTGTTTTGCATGAGTGTATGACTGACCTCTGACTGTATAAAAGCCACGTTAGGACGGATTATGCTCCGTTTTCTGTCAGTAATTCCTACCGACTCGGTTACTGGTAAAAATCAGGCCTCTTTTCTCTCCTGTGAAAGGGCCAGCTAAAATAACCTGAGGTAAAACTCGTCGTGACGTCCTTTTGGTAGGTTTCACAGAGCTCTTATATAACACGGGTGAGATTTGGATCTCTATAAGCTTAAGAGGGAGCTGCTGGAAATAGCCCGGCACTCTCAGAAGAGCTGGGTCATACTACCAGCTGTGTTAATGATGCATTAGCACCACGAGGTGCCCACACAAAGGCATCCTTTGATCAATCATTTAGCATCCACACACTCTTATGTTGAAACACACACAAACAGAGTTGGCAGTTTTTTGTGCTGCATGATGACTGTGTGCCTGAGGAGGAGGGTCACGGGGACTCCAAAACCAGGTCGCTTTTATTTTCCAAGCGACGCCGCCTTGAAAGAAAACGGCCTGGTAACTTTCAGTCCCTGGTGGTTCTTCCTGTTGATTCATTTGCATGTTACTCTCCTGGTACCCAGAAAGACATGTAGTATCCAGGGACCATTAGCATGTCAGGTGTTTCTTCTTTGTTTAAATCTGCTCTAAAAGAAACAAAATCGTGCTGGTACTGACCTAATTAAGTTGATCGCACAGTGGCCAGAAAGATTAAACACTAGAGCTGCCACCCACAACCACCATGATGACTTCAAGGAGTCTTGACCTGCCGCAGGAAACTGAGCTAATGGCAGATAATCACAGCAGAGGAGCATGGGCTTTGGGGTTCTAAATGAAAATAAGGATGTGCAACAGATTGACTGTATATGAAGATGGACTCTGGAGTTATTTTCTGCAGCAAGGAAAATATTGTTGTTGGTGAAACTGAGATAAAGCTGGCGAAATCTGTGAAAGAGTTTTTAGTTGCTGATTAGCCTCCTGGCATTCATCTGACATTTTCACAAAGACTAAAAACAACAAAAAGAGTGTTGGAGAAACAAGAATATAGAAGTGTGGCGTCTCCGTCTTTGACTGACTCCACCAAACTCCAGCTAATTCAACAATGGTCAGAGAGGTGGAGCTTGAGTGGAGCTGAGGCTAAAGACCACTAGCAACCTGTGAGGACATCACCTGTCAATCAAAGAGGCCACGACCCTTAATTCTGCAGAACCTAGTTAGTTAGTTTATCATGTGTGGAGACCCAAACTGTTTCATTATCATGATGGAAACATGTCGATTTAACATAGAGGTCTATGGAGACTGACTCACTGGTGGAGCCTCTAGAGGACGATCGAGGAACTGCAGTTGATGCTTGTTGCAACACAATTTGTTCTTAGGCAACTACTTGAGTTTAAATACACAATCTGCTCGTGTCCTCTAGTGGGACAGGGTCCCTTGTGTGATAAAGGTTTGGTTTGGGTTTAGGGAAAGCTTCTGGTTTTGTCTGACATGAATCTTCTTCTTCATCGTGCTCAAGGTTCCCAGATAAACCTTGTTGCTTTGATGACCCATCCATCCACCCCAACCTCCTCCATCCATCACACATGGAGTTTGCTGCTCAACTACAGGGTCAAGTCACACATCGTTCTAGGACAGATATTTAAACGTATATGTGTAAAATCTTCTGGTTTGGGTATGAGTCACAGACCAGGTCTAGTTCGGTTTTAGCCGACCCTCTTTCTGAGCTTCCGTCGCCTCCAGTTTGCCCTTGTTCCAGTAAAACGTCTTTAACCCCTCCTATTAGCACACTTGGCTCCTCCAAATTTGCCTTTCCTCCTCCTAATTTGTCATTTCATTTCCCAAGACGTCTCCTCATTACCGTCTTTTTTCATCTCAGAGTTGCTTTGCGTCTTTCCTCGACACCCTTTCTTTCTTTCCGTCCACTACGTCCTTCGATGCTTCTGAAGCTGAATCTCCTACAGTGCAGTCAAACACAGGGACGGTTTGCGGTTAGCTTTGCCCTTGATGGAAGTGAAAATCTGATCTTTTTTTTTCTTCTCCGGTGAACCCTGCCTCACCCTGAACATCCACTCCAGTTACTCTGGTGTCACTTTCAGTGGAGAGCGGTGGCGTCCCATCCTGGTCTGAATGCTTTAGAGGAAGGGGCCCATTGTTGCGTCTTTCTAAAATGAATCCCTCTAATAACGGAGGAACAAATGTTTGTTTGTTTTTGCAAATCTACGCTCACCTGCGTCTCAGAAGGAAAATTTGCAAATCACTGTTGTCTCTGCTGCGGTTCTGTTGTTTCCTGTGTAATTACGGAGCGCTCCAAACAATCCCCTGCACACAAATACTGTACTAGTAATTACAAGGGTGCATGGAGGCGAGCTGAGCCCAACAAAATGGGATGCAGCCAAGCGGCATATGACTCCCCTCATCAGAACTTGGCCCGGAGTCCTCAAGGCCGATTCAGTGATGCAGCGAAACATGACACTGGTGTGTTTTTCATTTTTTATTTTTTTTTTCTGTTTCTCGTTGAAAACTGCTGGAATGAAACGCTCCAGCCTGCAGCTCCCTACGCCAGTTCCTCCACTCTTTCCATTTCTTCTTCCTTTCTGTCTTTGTCTAATTTCTCCTCGTCCTCTTCGCTGTTGATCTGCAGCTCTTTCTCCTACTCACTCTTCCTATATACATGCCTTCCTTCTCCTCCTCCTCCTACACTCTTTTCTTCTTCCTCTTGTTTTATCTGCCTTCCTGCCTTTTCCCTCTTCCCCTATGACAGCAGCCGAGTCTCTGGCAAAGGATTTTAAGAAAAGTAGAAGATGTGAATTGAGTCTGATGTTAGAAGCTTCTGTTAGGGTCGTCTATTGATCGCTGTCTCTTTGGTGCATACAGCAGGATCCTCTACAGAGACGCTGCACAAGATCAGGAGTTACGCAGAGTTATGTATGGAACCGTGGTTCTAGGATGTGACGTGATGGAAGAATGAAACTGTGCTGGTGATTTCTGTTCTGGTTCTGGAAAGGTGGCCCAGATTCTAGTGAACATCCTGGACCAGTCTCGACTTCCTTGCCTCGAGAACCTTGTGTTCTCTACTCCAGAAATGTTCTGGTCATCCAGCGCTGCCATAAACTCCCTAACCCTCTCTGGAAGATGTTTCTCCCTGACGCTGTCTCTTTAGATGATCAACTACTACCACCTCACCACACATCCACATTACACCAGTTACTGACTAACAGAGGACTACCTTCATGGTAGAACCTGGGTTCTGGTAGTTCTTCTTCTGGTTCTAGTACTTATTATTATTATTATTTTTTCACTTCTTCTTCTTCTTCTTCATCTTCTTGCACTTCTGAATCTGGTTGTTGTTGTTTGGGTTCTAGTTCTTCTTCTACTACTTCTTTTTTCACTTCTTAATCTTCTTATGCTTCTTCTGGCTTCTTCTTTTTCTTCTTTTACTACTTCTTCTTGTTCTTGTCCTTTGTCTTCTTCTTCTACTTTTTACTGTCCTGGGATATTTGGCAGCTTTGACTCTTGCCAACCATCATTAAAACAGAAGAAGAAGACATTTTGTCTCTACAGGGACGTGGTTTTGCTTTATGGCAGAGCTAAAACAAAGAACAAAAGCAGGGCTTGAGTGAAGACAGTTATCGATCAATTTCAAAAATCCCTGAATGTTGAAGAGAGTTTACCAACTACCTGTCAGAATTTAAATCAGCTCCACATTAATGAGCCACTAAACAAAATCCAACACATCTAAATCTGCTGCCGTCCATCTCATCATCCTTCACCAGTTCCTACTTCTGATGGTTTTGAGCTTTTTTCTTAATTAAAAGCTGAGAATCAAACAAAAGTCTTAAAAAATAAAAACACACACCAGAAAATGACAGAGATGTTGATTCACACTGGATTAGTTTCATCACAGGAGAAATCTGGTGATACGGTGATTTGAGGCATGGTTTTTACTTTTTACAAATTAAAGACGTGGTCGTTTCACACAGGATTAAGGAAAGCTAGTGCTGTGAGAAGAAGGCTTTAGGTTTTTAATGCTCAGTGTTGTCATGTTGTTAAAGCAGGTTTTCTGAAGCTTCTCTCTGGATCTCATCTAACTACCTCATCAAACGTTCTGTCCGCTTGGTTTTGGGTCTAAAGTTTTAAACTGGTTTGTTTGCGTCTCAGGAAGTAATGGCCAGTTTCTCCGTGGGTTGATCAGCTAATCTTTCCACTAGTTTTTTATTTGCTTTATGAGGAAACCTCATTAGTGGAAGGGCTGCCGTAAGCAGCAATGTAAATGCATGAGATTTATAATAACATAGGATTAGTTCAGTCTCATTGCACAACGCGACGATTCAAACGCAGCTCTGGATTCTCTGCAGCGATAAAAACGACGTCTCCTGAGCCGGCGACGAGACGCTGATCAAGGCTGTGAGAGCATGAATTATGTCCAACATTAAGTGACTCACGGGACGAATAAGAGCCCGGCCAATACTAATTAAATGTTCAGATACATAGGTTTGGTTTTTTTCTCTGGTGAATGTGTTTTTTTAAAGCTTCAACTTTACTGATAGAAAACCTTGTTTTATTATCTGTTAAAAAAAAACAAATGGAACTATTTTCTCCTCGTCCTCATCTGCTTTTGATTCTGCCTCTTTTTCTCTTCTCCTTATCTTTCCTATCTGTCCCTCTCTCTTCATCCCTCTATCTGCTTTCTTTTCTCGCTGGTCGTCTTCCTTCCTTCCTTCTTCTTCTTCTTCTCTCTCTTTCTTTGTCGTCTCTCTCTCTTTCTTCCTGTCTGCCAGGCCGTGGCCTAGTTAAAACGTCTTCTTCTTTGTGCCTGTTCTCTTTCATTAGTGTGGAAGTTTTTAGACTCTCCCCTCTTTCTCTTTCTCTTTATCTCTGCTCTCGTCCTCCCTCTTCTTCCTCCTCCTCCCGTTTACCTGCTTTTTTTCCTTTTGTCCTCCATTTATTTTTACTCTTTTCTTCCCGTATTTATTCGTACCTGTCTCCTCTTTCTTTCCTCCCTCTCTCTCTCCCTCTCTCTCTCTCTCTGTTCTATTGTGAGGATGATAGCTGTCAGGAGATCTCATCACTGAGTCTCTCTTATTACATGATTACAGGGTAATTATCCTGTGAAGTTGTCTTTGCCCGAATCTATGAAAGACGCTTAATGTCTTTTTAATGGGGTTTGGAGTTTGGAGACTTTTGTAGTTGCCGTGGACTCTTCAATTTATTGCATTTACATGTGATTGGCCTGGAACAGAGTGTCCTGATTAAGTGGCGCTCCCACTCATTGTCATTTTTAAGCGTCTCCCCGTCAGTCGTCGGACTTCCTTTATTTCTAACTCCTGCTCGTGTCTCGTTAGACCGGCAGCCCGACAGCCCTCACCGATACCTGGCTCAGACTTTAGACAGAAAAATGTCACCCTGCTTTGAAGTGGAGGAGTAAAATGACCAGATCTGCTCCAGAGGGGGCAGGGTTGATGTTTTTTTCTGGATGAAAGTGTTTCTACAGCTTTCACAAACATGAATGAAATATCTAAAACTCAACGTGCATTTCCCAAATTATAGTGTTTTTAGTGAATATCAACTATTTATCTAATAAAGCCTGGCAGATTAGTCTTTACTAATCATTGAAGTAACTCATAACTTTGCAAATATTTCAGATTTACTGCTGTTTTATGCCATTTTTGTTTATTTTTTTAATTACAATTTGCTTCCAAGGAACATGTTGTATTTTCCCAAAGTCCAAATAATCCACACAAACAAAACCCAAAGTATTGTGTTTTTATTCACACCAAAACACATGTTGTTCCTCCATAAATGCTGATATTTGTGTAGGTGTTTCAGGTTTTAATCTTTATTTTTCAGTTAAGAGTCACGTTATCAGATGATCGATGGTGTAAAATGGTTTTAAATGCAGTTTGTGAGCTGTTCATATACTTAAACTTAATAAACTCATAGGTTGCTTTTGCATAAATGTGCTGAAGCTGCAGCTCAGTTTTAATAACTGCATATGTGACACCTAAAGATGTTTGTTTAAATTCAGGAACTTATTTATAAATGTTTAATATTTTAGAGAGATATTTTTTGGAGACACTGCAGCATAAATACATATATTTTTGGATCAAGTGACCTCCTCTTGTTTCTATAATCCCAGGTTTCTCTCTTTGCTCAAATAAATTGTATGTTTCATCCATTTGACTGCTTACAAACGTTCAGACTATCTCTACCCATCAGGGATTATTCTGGTTCTTTGTTTTTTACTTTGTAGGGACTCTCAAACTGTATCAGTGAGACTTTTCCTCAGGTTTTTCTTCCTACATCACACCTCACTGCACACAGACGGTACTAACGAGTGGTTTCCCGTCTCTCTCTCTCTGTGTTTGCATCCATAGCTCGAGCTCCGCTGCCGTCTGTGATGCCCTCCCATGACGCCAAGGTCGGTAGCTGACACTGCCGGTGAGCGGGAGACGCCACTGCACAACCGGTCCCGGGCCGGCGCCGTCAGCTGGTTCTTGTGCACCCTCTCGCACGCTGGAGACTCCACCTCCGCCCACCCAACAGAATCCACAACCAACCGCTGAGACCCTCCCCTTTAAGACCCTCCTGAAAGCCGTCACACTGACGTCCTCGGCCAGCAGCACCAGCAGCAGCAGCAGCAGCCAAAAACATCGTCAACGCAATCAGCAACACCAGCACCTCCATCGTCATCACCAGCATCGGCAGCCATCATGTCCAGTCGTAGAAAGTCGTCCACCCCCTGCATGGTCCGGGTCATCAGCGACAAGCCTGATGAACAAGACGACCCGGAGGAGGTGATGGACGTGGAAATACTGACGGGCAACGATGTGAAAGAAAAAGAACAGTCAGAGATATCTGAATCTAGAGTAAACAGTCAAGACAGCCGGCAGGACAATCTCGAAAATCCAAATCCTGAGCCATTAGAACAAGAGGAGCAGTCTGGTAAAGATCAACCTCCTGACACTGAAGATGTAGAAGCCAGAGGGGAGAAGGACGAAGCAGAATCTGACCCGGTGTCCCAGAAAAAGCAGCCTAAAGGGTACGAGTGCAAATATTGCCCGTTTTCAACGCAGAACCTGAATGACTTCAAAGAGCACGTGGACTCCAGCCACCCCAACGTCATTCTCAACCCTCTGTACCTCTGTGCTGTCTGCAACTTCAACACCAAGAAGTTTGACTCACTCACGGAGCACAATGAGAGCCAGCACCCGGGTGAGACCAACTTCAAGTTCAAGAGGATAAAAAGGAACAATCAGACTATCTTAGAGCAGACAATCGAAGGCAAGGACAATTCAGCAGAATGCGAAGAGACAAATGAACCGGGTGAAAGCAATAGTGGCTCCTTGTTTCCATCTTGCATATCGACCACGGTGAAAACCCCGGACAGTATTCGGTCGTTCTGTGGAGGTGGTGAACTGAAAAGTCGTCTGGAAGGCTTCATGCAGAAGGATCAAATCACAGCAGTGAACATCAATGGAACAGTCATCATCCCTGAACCCACCATCCTGCAAGGGCTCTCCCATGTCACACCGATGCTCCAGCGCCCACCCAACTTTAACTCTGTACCAAAAATAGCCGTTCCCTTGAACACCACCAAATACAACCCTTCTTTAGACGACAACCTGACACTGATCACATCCTTTAATAAGTTCCCTTACCCGACGCACGCCGAGCTGTCGTGGCTTACGGCGGCCTCCAAGCACCCGGAGGAACAGATCAAGGTCTGGTTCACCACCCAGCGGCTGAAGCAAGGCATCACCTGGTCGCCAGAGGAGGTGGAGGAAGCCAGGAAGAAAATGTTCAATGGATCAATCCCTCCCGCCCATCACACATTCACCGTCCTGCCTACAAGCCCCGTGTCCCAGTCGTCGGTCAAAGCCACTCAGCAGCCCATTGTCCACACGACGGTCGAGCATCCAGGTCACGTCCGGGTGACTGCGTCCAACGGGTTAACAGTCGTCACCACCACGAACGCTCCAGCTGGGGTCGCCATCGGCTCCGGTCACGCACTCAAGCGATCCATGCCAACGCACCTGGCGTCGGTTTTCGGCCCAGAGTCCAAGCGACCCGTCATGGCAGTCGCCCCGCATCCTGGCGATAAAGACAAGATCCTGATGGCTCCTCCGCCGCCACCTCCTCCCCAGAAAGATCGCCTCCCGATGGCTCCACCTCCCGTTCCCATGGAGATGAAGAGACCTGTAGCAGTCCCTCTGGTCCCCACAGAGATGAAGAGGCCATCGGCTGCTGTGCCTTTAATGCCACCGCCATCATCTTCACCATCTTCGTCATCCAAAGGGAAGATTCTCTCGGCGTTAGGAAGCCCCAAAACAAAGCCAGTGGTGTCTCTACCCTCCATAGTCTTTCCAGAGTCCTTAACAAGGCCGACGATTGCGCCGGCGCCACCGCCTATCTTTGCCCCTCCATTTAAACAGTCCTTACTTGTTCCTCGTACAGTGCCCATCATTTCCAAAGAAAAACTCCCCAACACTCTGACTATGCCGGCCGCTGATCTGAACCTGCAGAACTCCCCTCCACTCATTACCACACAGATGAGGAGGCCACCCATTATCCAGTCCATTCGCGCTCCAGTCAAACCCCCATCCCAGATTCCAGCGTTCCCTTTGGACGGCAAGCAGCTTAAAGATCAACAAGGAGTGGAGCTGAAAACCAGCTACACCAGGGGAGACAAAGTAGTGAGTCCTCTGGCGGAGGCCAATGGGACGTCTCGCATGGACGGTAAATGGCTCCATGATCAGACCTCCCCGACTCACAACAATGGACTTATACACCTGGATGTTGGGGAGACACCAGCAGCAACAAAAACAGATTTTCAGCAAAAGTCTTCTGTCCTGACCCAGTTCCCGTTGCTGGAGAGGATGAAAGGAAAAACGGCGAAACAACTGAAGGTCTTGGAGGAGAACTTCTTGCGGAACAGTTTTCCATCACACAGCGACGTGGACAGTCTGGCGTCCACCACCCGCCTGTCTCATCAGGAAATCGACAGCTGGTTCGTGGAGCGCCGTGCACTTCGCGACAACCTTGAACAAGCCCTCCTCAACTCCATGGGCACGAAGAGGATGGGCATCACCGAGAAACAACTGCATCAACAGCAAACGTTACAGCTGAACGGGATTCACAAACCAAGCACAGGTGTGGGCCACCTTAAAAGCCCTCCTCCACCTTCTCACGCCCTCTCCGTCATGGTTCCTGGCGCTATTGCACCTTCCGCCCCAATCCCCAATTCCTGCTCAGTGCCTCCAGACGGCCGATCCCTGGCGCTCCTCAAGGACGATTTTGCTCAAACGCGGTGGCCTTCCCCTGAGGAGATCAGCCAACACGAAGGTCGGACGGGACTGGCTCGCGCCGAAATCGCCCGCTGGTTTGCTGACAGCCGTCTGCAAAGCGGCGGCAGTGGCATGGAGCTGACAGAACTTTTTCATAACAATGGAGTGAACGGAGGGCAGGGGCCGCCGGTGTGCTCCCCCGAAAACACTCCATCCAGCATCATCCAGCGCTGTCAGGAAGGAGGCCTAACGAACATCAACAGCAGTAAGATGCTGGAGGTGGAGTTGGGCTGGTTGATGGAGCAGCGCGGCAACAGTCTCAACAGCCAACAGCATGAAGAGCTCCAAGACCGGTTTGTTGGCAGGTACTTTATTCAGTTTTTTTAAGTTTTACATGTGTTTTGTTGTGAGCGGCACCGTGGTGGGGTGGTTAGTGCTGATGCCTCATTAGCAAGAAGGTTCTCAGTTCAAGTCCAAATCAGCAGGACATGCTTGTTAGGCCTTTCTGTGTGTAGTCTGCATGTTCTCCCTGTGTCTGCGTGGGTTCTCTCCAGGTTCTCCAGCTTCCTCCCACCATCCAAAGACATGCTGGTTAGGTTCATTGGTGATTCTAAATTGGCCGTAGGTGTGAGTGTGAATGGTTACAGAAAATTAATGAATGTGTTCTGTTGTGATTTTCTGCTTCGATATTGATTAAAAACGTCCTGGTTAAAGGTTTGGTTGTTGCACAAAACTAAGAAACATGCAGCTGTTTCTGTGTGTCAGTTTTCTATTGGTGGTGCAAATGTAATTACAAAAAAACTGAGCAAAAAAACTTACACGGTTCATAATTACCCTAATAAAAAGATTGGTATGCTAGATGCTTTAAGTGTCGTGAACTGCAGTTGAGATAAATTTAACATTTACATGAACAGGAAACATAAAAATATTTGTCTCTTTTGTTGAAGGACTCGGTCAGGGTCGTATTTATTTAATTTGGTGACAGAACGGTGGAAATTCTGGCGTCGAGTTGATGAGTGTAGAGTTTGGGTTTAAATTATATTTATCTAATAAATCTTAATTTGAAAGATACGATATTGATTCACAGAATAATAGAGACTCATGAAGGATGAGAAACTAGAGGGAGAAGACTGAGGAGAAACCACAAACATCTGGAACCAATGACGACGTTTTAAATGAAATGGTTTTAAAACTGAAATATCTCTCAGTTATACTGAATATGAATCAAATTCAGAACATGAGTAGTAGTAACCAGCCCTACGATGAGCAGTAGAAGATAGTTGTGAAGAACAGGCACCAAAAAAGACCAAGAAGAAGAAGCAGACGAGAAAAACACATTGACCAAAAAATAAAACACAGAAGATGAAATAAATAACGAGTTTGTGTGATTCCGAAGCCACAATTTATGATTGCAAACATCTGAATCAGAATCTTTTTTGTCATTATACAAAAAGTAGTTCTCAGCTTTACTTCCTTCTTTGTCGACATCTTCCTCTTCACACTTTATTAATTTGACTGAATTTGGACCCAATCAGGTGTTGGACACACAGATCGTCATACTGCTCTTTAGACTAAAATTATCTCCACAACACAACGATCAATTAATAATTTAAGAGTCTAAGATTCCTTATAATTATTACTTTAACTGACCCTTTAGACTGTTGAGTCTGTTAAAAAAGGTTGAAGTTACTGAAGTGAAGAGTTTTGCTTTTAATTAAAATGAAGCTAATAGAGTGTAAAAGGGAATGGTTCCCTCTCTAGCATCACCACTTACTGGTCGTATCATTACATTTGTTTTTTGTGTTTTCATATTGTGATGTTCTATTCTACTGTCTCAGGTTCAAACTGAACAATCTTTTCATTCAATACATTTGACAAGTTGATTTTTTTCTTTGATTTGGGTCGTGGCTCATCATTAAGGGTGATGGTGGGTCCCAGAGCCAGACCAGTTGAGAACCACTGCCTTAGAGTAACTTCACCCAGGTTGGAAATCACGCTGATGAACTGAGCTGTTGAGTAGAAACAAGCATGAACACCGACAGTTTAATGCTCCAAGTCAAGATAAACTGTGGAGTTTGGTTCTTCATTACAAGATAAAACTTTTAATGAAGTAGTTTTTCATTGTCGTATTGGTTCTTTTAGTTAAAGTATCTCAACATTTCACCACAACTGGCCGACAAAGATGCAGAATAAGCCCCAAAACTACAGATATACCATCTCATTTGTTCATCTGTGTCAGCACTTCTACTTTATGTAGATGAGATGATGGAAATTAATGTGATTTATCATAAAAATTGTCAGTTTTATTTACAGTAAACAGCCAAGATATTACCAGATTGCACCATCCAAATGGTAGATTAGTTTTCTCCCCTGGTAGTTTTTTCATCTTCTGTGGTGACCTGAGCATCCAAAATAAATTTCTGCTTTTCCTCAGCGGCTTTGTGCCGTTGTTTTCTCGTTGCCACATTAACATGGTTTTCAGGACATTAACCTACAAATTGTCAGGACTTTATTTAGTCTGCCTTTCACTCAAGGAACTTGGGACTTGTTTGGCCAAATAACACCGCCATTAAATTGGAAACCAATATCTCCAGAATAATTTGGGCGAGCGTTTTATTCTTCCCGCGAGTCAGCTCTGGGTTCAGGCTCAGTCTTTGAAACAAACCGCAGCGTAAACCTGCACTGACAGCACAATGAAATCCTTCTGGTTGATGCTGATTTCATGCGTCAACACGACGCTGCTAAAGAAAACCAGCAGCACATTTTCAGATAATTAATCATTTCAATTAATAGTTTCATTTAAAGTATCCGTCATTACTGTCTCAGTATTCACATTACACAAAGAGAATTTCCTCCTTCAAAATAAAATTATTTTGATTACTAGTTTTTCTTTATTATAATTATCCTCCACTCATGACCCACTGGTGTTAAATATAATTGTGGGCAATCACCTCAGTGGCTCAAAATTTGATTTTGAACAACAAATATTCTTAAAACTGTTATTAATTTTTTTAATTTCTTGTTGTATCCAGAGCGTTTCTCACATACTACTACTAAGAAACATGTTTAATGAGGAAAAACCCAACATTGCTCTGTAGCGCCCCTAGTGGCAAAACACACCACAGGGTTCCTTTAACATAAATCAGTGTTTGTTCAGTATGCCGTTATCACTGACCTGCAGCAGTGGCTTCCTGTTAACCTGCTGTTGAACTGATTTACCAGACTGAGGCAGCAGAGCGCGGCAGAGCTGAAGAACGGGGGACAGAACGGGGGAGTCATGGGAGGAGCGCGGGAGGTGTTCGGGAGCTGGCTCGAGGACGGACATCCGAGGAGAGGACGGGAGCTGCTCCTGGACCGAGAGAGGAAGATGGCGGAGGACACATCTGGGAGGCTGACTGGATAAACGGTGAGAGTTTGTAGCTTCCTAAAGTCTTCCTTGTCTTCCTTGTCTTCTCCTAGCGTTGACAATAAATCTTTCTGTCAAAGTTAATGTAGTGTGGAGAGGGTAGCTGGTACCTTGTGGGTGGTGGTAGGAACCAAAATGGTGGACGCTCCCATTGGTTGCCACCTCAAAGTTCAGTCAATCGTCACTACAACTTTCATTACCATTCATGGTCTCTGGACTCGTTCAGACCTCACATTAACACCTGGTCTCACCTGTCCATCTCTAAATGCTGACACCTGGTCTTAATTAAAATGTGTCTCTATCTCGGATCTCTACCTGCCGCTGGATCAGAACCATGAACAACTGGTTGTTGACTTGGAGACATGATCCAGATGTTGGAACAAGTTGGAAAGACTCTCACATGTTAAGATCTGATTTATTTCCTGAGTTGATTCTAGTTCAGATTAGTTCTTTAACCTGGACTCTAGAGACAAGATCAGTGTTCACACCTGGACCTGTTTAACCTGGACACTAGAGACCAGATCAGTGTTCACACCTGGACCTGTTTAACCTGGACTCTAGAGACCAGATCAGTGT
>JASGAT010368461.1:0-14408 GCA_030220025.1 Chelon auratus | reverse complement strand
AAAAAAAAAAAAAAAAAGGATGAATGCTTCAGATTGTACAAGGTTTATAGGGATCCATTTCACATTGGCTGGCAGTGACAAGTCACTCCCTCGTTTCACCTTGCCACAAAAATATCCCCATTCATTTAAAGGTGCACACTTCCTTTCCAGCTGCACATCCCTGTTTGCAGGATGCTGCAGCGAACGAACACAGCTTGAAGAAACAGAGGCCCGCATGGAAAACACTTGTCATTCCAAGTTAATTAACGACACCCTCAATGAATAAAACAGTGTCACTATTTATGATTCACCTTGGGATTTAATTCATTTCCGGGATGGTGCTTGAAAGGATGTAGCTTATTTTTTTAATTTTTTATTTTTTTTTTGTGACAGGCTATAACAGATCGCTGTGTCATGCTAGAAAGCTATTTATTTGACTTTAAAGCATATCGTATGCTAACATATTGACGTGCAAATACCTCAACCGAGGCGACTTGGTCAGAGGTTGTTATTAGGAGACGTGTCAAATGTTTTTTTTTTAAGGTTTTTAGCCACGCAGACGACATTTTGACCTACAATAACCTGCTGTGACTGCGAATAAACCAACAGTTACAGGCCTCATCACTACCACCACCACCACCACCATCATCCCCGCTGCTGCCTCTGTATCACACCAGTGCGCCTCCGGTTGCAAACATTGCGTAACAAACTCACAGTCAGACTACACTACACGGTGATGATGATGTCTGTCAACATGTATACTTACGGTGTGCATCTGTCACTGTACTCATTGGCAACGGTTTCAATGCCGCCGCTCCTGGCCACGGCGATGTAACAATTTTGGAAACCCACATCAATGCCTACCACTGACATAATGAGCGCTCTGTAATTCACTTAAGTTATCCTGCTTAGCGACCGCACTTACAACACCTATAAGGGGAAAATTTACAGGCTAATTTCAATTAGCGGTCTACTCCAAAGAAAAATGTATTTTTAATAAGTCCGCTCTTGAAATTTACGAGTCTACTAGCAGCAGGTGCGCTAACTGAATTACTCGCCGTTATGTAAGTCGAGCTGTTTATAGCAAACTCATTCAGCGTAATCCCACGGAGCAGTGATGTCCAGAGCGGATTCTCCCACTCCTAGGCAGCCCTAACATCACCAAGCCGCTCCGGCTGACTGATGCTCCCCAAGCCCCGCCCATGGGCCGCTGTGATTGGCTGCGTCGCTCCCGTTCTCCGTACGTGATTGGCGTGGCAACCAATCGATAACAGAAACATCTAGAAGCCCCTGGAAAGGGGGCCGCGGTGTACGTCACATCGGTGGTGAGAACGGTGAGTACGGCAGTGGAGCTCGCGGACACTGCGCCCCGAGTTCAACCTACCAGGCACTGTTTCTTCGTTCAAATCCCACGTGACTCGGGATGTACGTTTTTCGTCAATTGCATAATTTTTGAAGCTGACGTTACTGTAATTTATTTGAAATCTAAAGTTTGCAAGAGGTTGAGCTCAATGAATGAAAGCCTGCGCTTCCTGAAAGCCTTTGCTGAGGGTATAAGCCCCCTCACACTAACACATGGTCTTGCGAACATGCATGATGAACTATGCATCTGTAATAGTTGATGAAATTATTATTTTAATAATTATATAAGCATCCTGGGTTTGTGATTATGACAAATACTCTTTTCTTTAATATTTAAATGTCTCAAGGCTGAATCTAACATAATTTATTCTGTGGTTTTGTTTCAGTATGTTTTATATGGCACTTCATTTGTTTCTTTAAAGTGGACAGTCTGCATTCATTCAGAACAAAAAAAATGAAAATAGCTGCTATTGAATATTTATAATGGTTTGATGATGATGTATGAGGTTTCTACTTGCAGGATTTTCCCAAGTCAAACGTCAGTCAGCCTAAAGAAGAAAAGATTAAAGGTAGTAAAGATGTTACAAGATAAGGAATAACTGTCAGGTTAATTAAGCATGCCGCAACCACGCAAAATGCATAAAGCAAATCCACACGACCACATTGTTTATGACTGTAAAAGTAAAACCTACCCATATATATTTATAGGAGAAAATGAAAACAGAGCTGTCATTTTTAAACTTGCTTACAACGTGCCATTAATCCTTTTATAGTAAAGCAAACGTGTCTTCATAAATGCATAGACACCATAATTAGTGTTAAATGTATTGTAGAGAGAAACATCTCATTCACAGGTGGGGGGAAAAAAGTAAAATAAATAGTGTGTGAAGGCAAAACGTAAGAACAAAGCTGAGACTTTGGTTTATACATGGTCAGTTGTACATGGCCTGCATATTTTAACATGACAGTAAGCTTTTTAAACATTTTTTAAAATTTTCTCAATATAATTATAAAACAATTGCCACACGATGAGTTGGTAAAGTTGAATCTCTGTATATGTCAGTAGTAGTAGTTGAGAGAACTCAATTTTTGATTTTCAAATGTAGTTGGAGATTTCTTTGCTGTGTTGTCTGGTAACACATGAATATATCATGACCAGAAAAGATCATGCGAGTTGTTTTAACTCATTTGCGTGTCTCGTTCGATTTCACTTGTCTCACTTGTCTTCCTTGCTGAGGACGGGCGCTTCCTTCATGTTCGTACTGAGCCCGAGAGGCCTGGGCGAGAACAGGAAGTGCTGGATGAACGAGCTCAGCTAGCCAGCTAGTTATAGTCAGACGGGTTAGCTTGGCCTTTAACTCACCAGCTACAATGGGGCTGTTCGGCAGAACACCGGAGAAACCACCTAAAGATCTGGTGAGTACTCACTGCTGAAGTCTTGGACTGTCTTTTAGAGTTTTGTCCGCAATAAGAGAGAAATGGTAGTGGCTTTAGCTAACCTTGCTAACGCTAGCTGTCAGTTTAACTAGGCTTGGCTCGTCCTATCTGTTGATACTTCTTGCTAACTGAATAGGTGACATCACTCTTTGTAAATGAAGCCGCCTTTGCCACTAGCATAAACGTGTATTATTCCCTCAACATTTAACATTACACGTTTATTTATGCACCTCAGTAACCAACAAGTCAGAGTTTGTTTACTGAACTGGAGCGAGAGCTAGTTAGCATACAAGCTAACATAAGGCTGCTGTCAGTCGCTTCGGTGTAAACAAACCCTGATTGTGGTTATTTCAGCTGACATCGTGATCCATTTTTATCTCTTACACATAGCGTTAGTCATATGTTTATGGTCAAAATGGACATTATAAACATACTTTAACTGTTAAGATGTTTTAATTCGGTTTGTTATAACTTATTGTTTCTTTTCAGATCAATGAGTGGTCTCAGAAAATTAGGAAGGAGATGAGAGGGATTGATAGACAGATTCGAGGTAAGTTATTGACAGCTATAACAAAGTGTCCTGTTTACACATTTACTTTTAGGTGATTTCCAAGAATCTGATAAATGAATGGAAAACGATAATAGGTTTGTAATGCATTAGCACTGTCTGAAAACTGTCAGTGCATCTCATTGTCAGTGTGTCTCATTGTCTTTGTTTGCCAGGAAAATGTGTAATAATAATAGTCAAGTGTAAAAGTGTAATTAAATTTAGAGACTCCTTTGTTAGAGGCAGTGGCTTGTAACAGTCATAAATCAGTCAAAGAACTGATTCAGTAAATATATTGTTGGTGTTGTTTTTAATGACATAGCCTTTTGTTTCAGATATCCAAAGAGAACAAGAAAAAGTTAAAAGATCCATCAAAGATGCTGCCAAAAAGGGCCAGAAAGATGTGTGTGTCATCCTCGCAAAGGAGATGATCCAGTCGAAACGGGCCATCACGAAACTTTACGCTTCCAAGGCCCAGATGAACTCTGTGCTGCTCAGCATGAAGAATCAGCTTGGTAAGTGCGGGAGGGCGGAAACTATGTCATCAGAAAATCGGATTGCTTTTCAGTCGTCCGAGTTAAAGTTCTGCTGTACTCTGTCAGTGAGGCAATGTATTTGTGTGTTTCTAGCTGTGCTGCGTGTGGCCGGGGCCATGCAGAAGAGCACAGAGGTCATGAAAGCCATGCAGAATCTAGTCAAAATCCCAGAAATCCAGGCCTCCATGAGGGAGCTTTCAAAAGAGATGATGAAGGTCAGCAGCATCCGAAAATAGATGGATCCTACGAGAAGACAGTGCCTCTGATTACCATTTATTACCCATTATTTTTTTCAAAGAAAAAGTTGCTTATCCACATATTCATCTTTCAGGCTGGCATCATTGAAGAAATGTTGGAAGACACGTTTGAGAGCATGGAAGACGGAGAGGAGATGGAGGAAGCAGCAGAGGAGGAGGTTGACAAGATCCTCTTTGATATCACAGCTGGTAAAGAGATTCATTAAACTCATAATACGTTGTTACGTTCATGTTTTGTAATAAGGCTTTGGGATCTAACTTTTTGAAGAATATCAACCCTAACCTCAGATTGACCCTCCTCCCGTTCTGTTCTCCGTGCTAGGTGCCCTTGGCAAAGCGCCGAGCAAAGTCACAGACGACCTGCCTGAAACGGAGCCGGCCGGAGCCACCGCAGCTTCAGATGAGGAGTCAGAGGAGGACATTGAAGCGATGCAGTCGAGATTGGCAGCTCTGAGGAGCTAAGGTGAACTGCCACTCTTCTGTCAGTCAGAACACTCCATAAAGGACAGAGACAATTCTGGTGCAGGGTTTACAGTGCTGAGCATCCCCTTTGCTTCACAATATAATTTCACATAATCATTTCTCATTGTGCTATATAAGTTAAAACTTTTTTATATATTATCTGGTCTACTCAGCCAGAAGAAAAGGTGGTAATGCTTTTTGTCTATAATTATCAGGGGTAACCCTAGGTCAGTCTTTATTATCCAAAGTTAAACAGAAGGTTAAGAACGTGTATATAATGTAAGTATGAAAAGCCTGCGGTGCCTACAGTGCTTCATCATATTATTCTTCTGTCCTAAGTTGTGGACATGTTGTGGAGGTACTTGGGTGTTTTATGATCAAACAAGTGATTGAATAACTGTCAATAAATCGCTTCGTAGATCACTGTTCAGCAGTAGTTTTGTAAGCAACAGCTGTTTGTTTACTAGTAATTATACTTTATCTGGAACACTAGAGGTGTTGGGCCTATTTCACTTTTGATAGATATTCTCCTGTACAGTCAAGATGTATCTGTTCTGTATGTGTTCATACACGTTAAGTACACTCATCAGAAAAATGCACGCATACTACCTTAACCCAATTTTTTGCATTCAGCTTGTTTAACGCTTCACTTTGCATCACGATTAGTTCGTCCACGACGGGATGATGCGGAGGAAATAGAAAAGTTGTGCATTGTGGAAGTATTGTGTGTTTATTTTTTCTATGTGAACGGAGAAAAAAAAAATTATGAATAAACTTTTAAGACCGAAGGTGAGACGTATGTTTTGGCGCTCGTTTCTGCCGGCGGTATTGATCACACTGACTACCTGTGCATTGGGTCCTACTACATCACAACAAACACTGGGTCTGTTCTCATCAAAATAAGGGGAACGTCAACCTGCCGGCTAGCAACAGCCCACTCAGCAGGTCAGAAACTGTACTGCATGAACATCTGAATGCTCTTGACACAAACACCCGTCTGGCAGGTGAAACGGCTTGCTCAGCAGTCCTGGAAACGAACATTTTATGAAGAGCAAAGAGTTAAATGACTGACAGGAATTCCCGGGACTGTAATCTATCAATAATTAAGTTGTAGAGATGTGACTCAGAAGCTATGACGAAACTGTGTCTTTGTTTGTTCAACCTGTAACATGATGTAAGGGGAAATTAGATCACGTTGCATTTTGTTGATATCAATCTCTCTTTTTCAGGTTAGTGCAGTTTGGGTCCACCTTATTTCAAAGCCTTTCCCATTGCTTTAAAATGGACAAAAGGATTAGATTTCGACCAACCTCCCTCCCTCGCAGGTTTTGTTGTACTGTAACAAAACCTTGCCTCTGTTCTCTGGCTTCAGCTAGTGGGCCAAAGGCTGGACAAAGCCAATACTGTAGCTCTGATAATGTCAGTGCTCTCAGGTTAGTGAGCAGAACTCAGTGAGACTTTCAGGGCAAAAATCTCACGATTGGCCATTTATATTCAGGTTTCTGTACACATCATCTAGTCTAAAGTGTACCCTGTACTTGGAGATACTGGGGGGTATACTTGCTTTTAAAAACTTTTAAGAAGTCAAGTGATTGGTATGAATGATAACACCTTTAGAGCTTTATGGTGATTACAGATGTGTAGATGTAGAGCAAGCTTTTAAATTTCCATTTTGCAGTTTAATCCACGCAGGTCATGGGATATCTGAAGACATTTCAGCACTTATACGAGTGGCTTTGTCTGTTCTAAGCGTTTACCACTTTGTCATCTGCTCGCTCTGGAATATTTTGCACATACTTTCCCAGTCTCCAATGCTCCAAAATATAATAATACCCAGTGTCGTAACAGATTTGAGATACTCCCGAGATCAATTAAAGTGGGTCAGGCTTTATCAGCTCCGTCTTGCAGCAAGGCCTGTTATCTAGGGCATGGCACGTCAAAAAACAAAGCCAAAACAAAGAATGAAGAAGCCACTTGGAGGAGCGGTGAGACATTTTTGAGCAAAGTCAAACCAGTCCAGTTGCTTTTTTTTTTTTAGCTTTGTTTATAGATGCAGTTGGTGACATCAAGGACTCAGTCTTGCGTCTTGAAATAGCGACGTATACTGAAAAATAATTGAAGAACTGTGATGACTATTATAACAATTCAACTTTTAAACAGAGAAAAAAAGCACCATCAACTCTGTAGTTCTCTCCTGTGTTGCTGTTTTTTCTGTTGTTTTCTTTGTTTTTCAGTTCATTTCTTAAAGTTTCTGAATAGTGGTTTAAAAAGAAACTATATCTGGCATACTGATGAACACTGATCACTGTTTTCTGACACCTTAAAGGCAAGTCAATGAGTCAGGAAAAAAACTTGCAAGTAAGTCCCACTTGGGGCATACACATAAATTACATCATAATGACAAGTATATTAAAAAAAAAACTGGGGGCAGGGTATAATAAATTTAGTTTGGACATGATTTCTAGATGTTTGGGCTATTCGGCTGCTGTTCTGGTTATTGTCAGCTAAGTTTGCTTTACTTAAAGGTCATTTTGGAGCCACATACTCCACACACTCTTAGCAAAAGAGGACTAACAGGAAATATACTGAACCTGGACACATTTATTAAGCAACTTTTAGCCAAAGATGAGGCACGGGGGCTCGTCTTTACCCATCGGCATGCCGAGTATCTGTTGTCTGTGTAATGCAACACTGCCATCTATGGATACGGTTACGGTCCTCTCACTGTTTATCCCGCATCACGTTGCTGCCTGTGTGCGTCCATACGCTGCCGCCTGGACGCGCCTGTCATCTGGAGGAAACTCCTCCCCGCAGACAGCGCGTCCTGTCGCCTTACCAGCGAAATGGTCTCCTGGCTCATCTCTAGACTTGTGGTGTAAGTCATTTTATTTATTTCATTCCGTACCATCTGTAACAGTTTTTGTGTATTAATAAGCGGAGGCTCCTGGTTGTTGCAGGTTGCGCTATTTGTGTCGCTATAAATGCAGGGGCGGCGCGCTTTGCAAGCCCCCGCAATTTTGTCTATATTTGATCAGAATCAGACGTCTATGTGTAAAGAGAACTGGTCTGTGTCTATTCAATTTTGACTAAAAACGGACTGTATCCTAAGCCACGGGACTGCACATTGCCATTTCAGCAGTAATGCTGAGCCAGGCCTGTATAGACCTATTTCTGGCAGCGCTCAGATGTCTGGCACTCTTTGTTTTTATCAAATTGATTTTTTTTATTTTTTTTATAACAGACAAAGAGATGACGTGATTGCCTGAATAATGTATTATTATTGTTATTCACGGGTGGATACAAATGAGTCAGATCCAGGAATCAGAGGCTTTTCTTTCACAGCCCTAAATGTCACATATGAGCGTGGAGGTGACTGAACAACAGGAGCGGTCTTTGAGTGGAGCACTGTTCAGTGTTGATGTCCCATATTGGAGAAAAAACAAAAAAACAAAAGGGATGGGTCAGCCTTCTCCGGTTACAATGCAAGAGTTATTCAAGTCATTGAAGTGTGTGCATATCTCCCCTTTAAGTAACAGTTAATAATGACAGGGTATTTTGACCTGCACAAAGTATGAATCAGCGCCATTGCATACCCTGTGGAGAGGCCCACACCTTAAATATAGTGAGGCAATTAAATTTAGATTACCAGATCTTATAACATGGATTGGACTTCCTCAGCTGTGGCTGTTAAGAACCTGGTTATGTGGGACGGTTTGGATCCAGTCTCCCAACAGAAAGGTTTAGCTGCGTCGCCCTGGGTTGGTATATTTTGAGTGTCCTTTCTAAAAGCCCTGTTAGAGCACAGTAAGCTGGCCAGGCCCGAGTGCTGCAACATGATGTGGGTCAGTAATTTGATCAGGTCGCACTCACAGCTGTTGCCTTCTTAGTACTTCAACAGGGTGCTGTCTCTGTCCGGACACCCATCGGCACAGGTGTCTACACACAAATATAAATTTAGAGATAAACACATGGGAGCTAATTTTATCTCATACCTGGGTGTTTGTCGGTCAGATTAACCAACTGGACTAAATGCTTAGTTGGTTTAATTGTTATTTAGCAGCTGTTTTGCATGCTCTGATTGAGAAAACGCATCAAATCGGTGGCAAACATATTATCTAGCTGACCTTAACCCATAGTATATTGTCTATAATCATTGCTTTTGTAATGGTTTGATTTCATTTGTAACTCATGCATGTTTTAAATCATTCCCTCTGACTGTAACCTGGCGTTTTATTTTGTTTAGACTTGTGTTTGGTACACTGTATCCTGCGTACTCATCGTATAAAGCTGTGAAGTCGAAAGATGTGAGAGAATACGTGAGTATATGTTTTGTCTTTTTTTAGTTTCTCATGCGTATGATTGTACAAGGTAGTTTGTGTACCTATTAACTGCTCCCATTACATTGCAGGTGAAATGGATGATGTACTGGATAATATTTGCGCTGTTCAGTACTGTGGAAGCGTTTACAGATATGTTTATATGCTGGTAAGTGAATGTAGTTTTTTAACCAGTTTTCCCTTTTAAAGTATAGTCTACATATCTATCTACAAGACTATTCTGTTTTCTTTACAGGCTTCCTTTCTACTATGAGCTGAAGATAGCCTTTGTGGTGTGGTTGCTGTCCCCTTACACCAAGGGCTCCAGTGTGCTATACAGGAAATTTGTTCATCCCACGCTTTCCTCAAAAGAGAAGGTGAAATCCCTTTCCTTTGTCGTATCTGAGCGGTGAAAGGAAAGGCTTAGGTGAAAACCTCCGGTCTAGGTTGTAAGTTAGCCTGCGTGGTTTTGTGACTAACAGAATATGAGGTTCGCGACGGTCTCGAGAACAAAAGCGCCTTTGTGCCAGTATTAGCCGTTAAGATGTGTTTTGCTGGACAGGAGACGTGTCACTTCTTGCCTCTTTTCCCTTTTCCTCTATGTGTGAGTCAGGAAGCAGATAAGTGACTTTTTAAAGATCAAAAGTCAGACAGTCAACATGAGGCAGTGTGAAATGAGTTACACAATGACAGGCGTTATATGTTTATGTGGGTTTTTTATGCCTTCATCTCAGGACATTGATGACTACATCTGCCAGGCAAAGGACAAAAGCTATGACACCCTGGTGCATTTTGGGAGAAAAGGACTGAATGTTGCAGCCACAGCTGCAGTCATGGCTGCAACAAAGGTAATGCAGACTCTGAGCATTTGTTTTGTACCGACCTGGTATACAGTCGACCCTCGCTGCAGTTAAATAGACAGTTTTGTTTCCAGAAATGGAGCTAAAACCATTGAGGCTAAAACAAAGGCCATTGGACTTATTGAGTTTTCCTAAAGACATTTCATCACTCTTCTAAATCACTGGTGGAGCTTTTTTTAGAAACATATGTGGGTGGTGCTGATTTAAAACTCACATGACTTGAGTCTGTTAACAACTAGATACTTTGTTTTTGTCCTCTCTCATTCCTCCAATGAGTGGCACTCTAACTTACCCGTTAATGGCCAGAAACTCTTCCAATTCCAGGTGAATATCTTGTTTTCAGGCATTTAGAACCGAAGAAGCCACTTAAATGAAGGTGAAACGTCTTCAAGTCCAGCTGCCTTTCTTTTAGCTTTGTTTTTGGACATATACCATGACCTGGAGGACTGAGAATCTCCACAGACAACCTACAGTAATGTTTATTTCATAGTTAGAGATAGTAGTCAGTGTATTACATACAATAGATGGTGGCTGGCGTAACTCCAGCTTGGCGAAGCAGAGATGAGTGCTGACATGGAAGCCAAGCAAAGAACTGCTGTGGACAGGGTCAGCCACATAAAACGAGGTCCACCTAAAAAAGTCAATAGGGGTTTAAGAGTACGCTATATTTAGAATATTATCAGACACCCCTTATTGAAACTGTCACACCGCTCTCTTCAAAGCCACCAGACTCGACCGACAAAAACAGTCATTTTGTGTCACAGAACATTTGCCGGTCTGTTTCTTCAGAGTGGGGTCATGCCGACCACCGTCAACTGTAATGTCTGTAGGGATTTGCCTCATATCACCCAACTTCAAAGAAACCATCCATTTGAGATATCGAGCCTGTTGTTTTGTGACCATTGTCCTAATGAAGAGTGCCTCTTAAAAAACTTTGACTATGTTCCTTATTTATTTATAGTAAAGGATCCCATAGCTGATCATAATAGATACCCTAGATGTCCTCTAAATGTCTGTCAGTGCTGGCTGCATTAAAATGCAACCCTGACATTTCCTGGTTTAGGGCCAAGGAGTTCTCTCAGACAGACTAAGGAGCTTCAGCATGCAGGACCTGTCCTCCTACCAGTCTGACGATGATACCACCGGGCCCGGCTCCGACTCCACCCAGCCTTCAGCAGCACAGCACCGGACCAGGAGTATGATGCGCAGCAAGTCGGAGAGCTACAACAAAGGTGAGGACACACTACTGGCACCCTGCCTCCTGACACCTACCGCTGAAAACTAAAAGCCAGATAAATACATCTGTTTCATAACACGGCGTATTGATAAAATGGATGCAACTTCTCTGAGCGCATTAGCTGTAATGGAGGCATTACGATGCAGCAGAGGGGCCTGTTTGGTTCGCGAAGGACTGATCATCACGTCGATAGCTGTCTTCCCGTTGGAGCTTGTTTAAGCCTCCAGATATTGTTTAGTACTTCTGGTTTCCTGAGTGGCCCCCTTAACGTCAGGCCCGCCTTCCTGTTTGGAGCAGGTCAGGCCTCGTAGGGCTGCCAGGCTCGCCATCCTGTGATAAAACTCACATGTACTGTAGCTAGGAGGGATTTTTTTTTCCCGGTTTAACATCATGTGGAAACAGTTGTTGCTTGTTTTAATGCACTGTCAGATTGTTCCGATAATAATTCTTCCTTTGTAAAGAAAATGTGAAATACAGACACAACTGTTGACACTGAGCAGAAATATTACTCCTTTGATTAAACGAGGAGGACTCCCGATGAAAGTCCTTCTGTTAATATTTGCTGAATGTGATTAAAACATAGCTGCTGTACGCTTCTGACTACACTCAGCTGACTTAAAGGATTCATCTGGTGTCATCTTGAGTTTGGTTATTGTCAACAAATCCCATTAAAACACCAAAACCGGCACTTTCTGACTTCCCCGCCTTGTCTGTGTGTTTCTAACAATACATAGTTTGATTTGTCTGTATGTCTAAATAATTCTCTGAAGTGTGCATTTGTTGCACACTTTGTTTGCATCTGTGGTTTAAAACACATTTGTTGAGCTGGTGAGTGTTTACAGCGAAATGGCGGCGTTCCCGTTTTCTGAATCAAGAAACATGTCACAGGGAGCTAAGATGTGGCTCATAGATCTGAAATGCTCAGATGAAAACCAGACTCTGAATTCACAGACAGTCCTGGTTATTAGAATGAACGCATTCTTGGTTTTGGTCTTTTCATTAGATCTTTGTTTCAGTTGACAATAATCACCGAGATTACAATGTTTCCTAAATACATGTCTTGGCTTTTCCCTCTAGCTGCATTAAATTAAGCCTCAGTGGACGTACTGTAATTCTGCAGGTACTCAACAAAGACCCAGAAACTGTAATAAGAACAGCCTTGTTTTGCTCATGTGTGCTGCAAATTGGTTTTCATTCCATTTGCCTCCTGCTCTGTACGACAGCAGGATGATGATGATGATGACGATGCAAAATGACTTGAACTTTTATTATCCCCCAAATGACCAAAATCGGTTGCAGCTCTACAGCAATTACCTAAAGTATTTGGCCTTTGATTTAATAGTCCAGGGGAATGATATAAATGTTGTTCATCCCTCCTACCGACCTTCTTCCACGGCACAGGACAGGAGTTTGACATGACTGAGTATGAGGTGTTGGGGCTAGACCAGTGGGACTCCAAGGGGTTTCAATCCCAGACCAGTACAGCTTCTGAGTCTGAGTCCACACCCGTTACGGCCTCCGTGACGCCCGAGTCCAGCCCACCTTCCACCCCGTCCACCCCGTCCACACCCTCTCCACCCTCTCCACCTCCCGCTCCAGCAGCTCCGGAGCCGCCCGAGGAGGTGGCGAAGGGGGTGCAGGCGCCTTCGAGCTCTCCACAGCTCAGGCTGAGTAAGAGGAAGGCTCCTGAGGTACACTGCCAGGTCAACGTGACTGCTCAGCTGCTGCCTGATTCTAACAGCCCCTTGAGAGTGGCGACTTACTCACTGATTCACTAATTCTTCCTGCCGCGTGGCTGAATGAATCATCACGCTTCAGTACCTGTGAAAAGAGCTGGGATACTAATGGGATTTCTGCACCGATGCATTAACTAGTGAAATTATTATTCAGTTTAAATGGATATGTGATTGCAGTGAGTCTCCTGTTTGGAAATGTGGCATGGTGAACATCCAAACATGGTTGACAGATTGATATGGATTTGCCTTCTGGTGTATTTCACACCTCAGAACAATTTTTTATTTTTTTGATGTTTGTGCAAATGTTTGAGTGAAATCCATCCCTGCAGTAAATTTCAACATCTGATATCAGTTTGTTTGGCATGACAGTGCTGTTTTCTAAAGGGTAAGTCTGGCAATATTGTTTTATTTTTCCACTTGTCAGCAAACATCATGAAAAGTAGAAACCAGGAGTGAACTGCGAACCTGCATTGTCTGTGTGACCAAAGTCTGATAAAGCTTATTGCTTTGGGTCACATTGTTGCCCAGAAACACGTCAGCGAGCCCCGCCCGGCACTGAGTGTCATGTTCTTTTATCACAATGAATTTGGACGCTGTAGTTTTTTTTTGTTTTGTAATTAGTTAATCCTAGATCAGTAGTAGACTGAGCAGAGTGTATTAATACGCAGCTGAAAGTAGTCCCCAATGAATACACAGTTTTATCAACAGTGCATAATATAACTTTTTTTTTCTTTTTTCTTTTTTCAGTTTTTATTATTGACTCCTTTAATTGACTTCTTTAGAAAGAACATTGAATAGAAATAGAAAGAACAACGCATTGTTAGTCCTATCTTGTATTTTGCTGACAGTACTAAAAATACACAATAATGCCGGCTGTATCTTTTAAATACTCTGCAACCCCTCGCGGCGGTTTGCTTAATAAACTCCATCTTCCTTCTGTGCTTCCCTTCCAGCCTCCTCTTAGAGTCTTAAGGCCTCTCACAAGATCCAGGAGTGCTCTTTCTTCGAACAATGAAGCCATGTGAAACTGTCCTCAAGACTCCTCCAGCTGCCTTTGCTGCAAGAATTAAATATACTGAATGGCCAAAAGCTACATGACTGAAGCAGCCTTGCTTTGGAATAAGGTATTACCAAAGTGACCTATGATGACCCCTCTATATAAAATATATATAGCTAGTGGCTCATAATTAAAAAAAAAAATTGGGTTTGTGACACTGAGTTAAGACAAATGAGTGAATGGGCGTCATGCTGATAGACACTTTGAGTTTGTGGGTTATTGAACATGTATTTATGTACAGTTTGTGCGTACTTCATCTTTATTTGTTTTTATAAGTCAGGGTCTGGGTAGGAAATTGCATGCGTGTCTTCCCACTCATTAGTCCGCTGTATATTGAACAGAATGTGCTGTCACCGGAGACTACAGCTGGCACTGAGAGTGACACGCTCTCTTTGAGAGAATGTGATAAAAGCCAAGGATCAAAAGAAAAAGCAAGGCTGTTTTTAACCCTATTCAATCTGTCCCGCGGACGCATTTCTGCACTACCCACGAAAACGTTTAACCATAAAACAGCCTATATTTCTAGTCATAAAATGTCAGATAGCTTCGACAGACACTATTCTGTCATTTACCTCTCTCTGCAAGCCTTAAAGAAAGAGATAGCAGAGGCACGCATGTTTCT
>JASGAT010368441.1:0-11189 GCA_030220025.1 Chelon auratus | reverse complement strand
AATTCACACTGTTGTTCTATTGGACACACAGGAGCAAAGTTTCTGTTGCGCAACTTTACCCTGAAGCAAACTGTCTGTGTGTATTAACCTTGAGTCCCTGTCTCTTTCCGGCCCATCTCGGCCTTATCTGCAGACGCAGACTCCTGGCGTCGGACGGGGGGTGGCGGTGGGGGTGGGGGAAGAGGGCAGACCGCTGTACCTGGAAATAAACACCACCTTAACTGCACCCATTGCCATGGCGATGTCCTCAAGCCATCGAAGCCTGCCAAACGAGCGCCATCATCTGCTTTTTACGAGCGACTAATGCGCTCTCATGTCTCCGTCAGAGGTGTCCGTTATTGGCGGTTTTCAGACGAGTCCTCTCCCACAGACTTATGACTCATGCTACGGATCAGGAAGAGGTGAGGAGGAGGAGGAAGAAGAAGGAGAAGAGGCTGTAAATGTATTCTATCACCTCTTCATTGCACCGCAGGTTGAGAGAGGCCTGGATTCCTAGGTGTCAGAGGGGGGAGAGGATGCAAATGATCACAGCTCTGGCTGGTCCATGCATGATTTGACAGCGGAGAGACATCCAGGTTTTCTCTTTTTTTTTCTCTCTCTCTCTACCCGAGCTTCCGCCAGAGACCGCAAATTACACCTTTCGGAGGAGTCATAAATCAGAGCTTGTTGGTAAATGCTTTTGTGTCAGGCATAAAGCATACGAGCTTGACAGGTGAGGCAGCTAGTAAAACCAACAGAGTGAATGTAACGGTGGTGTGTGGGTGTGGGTGTGGAGGNAATCAGACTAAAAACTCACAACAGCTAACGGTGACATGCTCCTTTCAGTTGGGGCTCATCATCATGAGTGATGAGAGTCAAACAGCTTTTCTTGTAAGCGCTCTCGTCGGCCACCAGGGGTCGCTCCGTCCCTCCAGTGTTCTGCAGATGAGGAGGTCATGCACCGCTGGACGGGAGTCAAGAATGATGTGCAGGGAACTGAGCCTCCATCCAGATGCAAAACAAAGCCTGAAAGGAGCTCGCAGCTCCAGCGGGTCAACCTGCGCAGACGGCAGCTCCGGTTACACATAAAATGCACGTTTCAGGGAGCGTATAAATACCTAATGGAACTGCCACAGCTGGCACCGAGACTTGTAAATCCTCATTTGAGAAAATATCAGCCAACATATCCCTTTGTCTCGAGATTATTAGAGGCGTGCCACTCCGGGGCTCCTTTGGAGAACGGTGCAAAAACAAAGCAAACAGGGAGCTATAGGCTGTCAGGCTACGTTAGCGTTTAAGTATGATATCTCCTCGTTTTTTTTTCCTGTTTTTATTCCCGGCGCAGCGGCCGCGAGAAGAAGGAGAAACGAGCACGGTGAGATGAGAAAAGCAAGGCTCCCTCTGCAGATGCTGTTGATGGATATATCGCTTTTATTACAAGAGACCAAGACAAGAGAGGAGAGCTGGGGAAGTGGAAAAGTAGAAAAATAGAGAGAAATATATAAAAAAAAAACAACTGTTGGATGTTTAAAGCCCTTTTGCTGGTCCCATGGGGCATTGCAGGAGAAGCAGCGGCGCAAAGGCTCACGGTCGACTTGGCCCATCACCGCCCCATTCGTACTTCTTTTCCAGCAGGCCGACAGGAAGCACCTGGGTCCGAGGGCCGGAGAGTGGAGAAGGGGGCAACCGGCCCCACCCGACACAACACATAATCAGCCCGGCTAGCGGGGTCCTGTGCAGCCTCTGAAGCTCTAAACAGGACTCCCCGGCTGCCTGTGTGTAGACAAACACATCATCCCCGTTCGCGGCACGGGGGAGCGCGATCTTTCACTCTGCTTCAACCCTCAGGCGCAGAAAACACTGAGGGAAACAGCACGCGGCAGAGCTGCTGGCTCCCAGAACCTGCTGGCTCCCAGAACCTGCCTCTTTACACTAAAACCTTCAATGAATTAAATACTTTCCCCTCAGCTGGGCTGGAAACACAAACTACAGCGGGCTGCCACTAGAAAGAGGAGGAAGTATATGAAGAACATGGAGCTCTATGGGGTTTTGGGCGGAGCACCGGTGGCTGCATGCGTGGGAGCCCGGCCTGGTGAGCAGGGCCTGGTGTGCGCTGGGTCGCGTTTTGGTGACTGTGTGGCTGCTCCTGCTGGGCTCAGTGGGGGAAGAGAGGCCGGCCACACCAGCCAGAGGCAAGTGCCAAATGTAAACAGCTCATTTTGGCGGTGAGACTGAGGAGCTGCTGTAATTACCGCTGGTCATGAGAAGATGAATAGAGATTTAGAGAAAGAGGAGAAGAAGCAGATGAGGAGGAGAAGGAGGAGGAAAAACAAGGGGGCATGAGGGCTGGAGAGTAGGGTTGAGGCGGGGGACTTGGTTCCAACCCTCACATCGATCTTTATCTATCACAAATTCCCAGGGAAAGAACGCCCGGGGCAGGGAGTGCAGTTCACACCAGCGCTGCGCTCTGAAGTCAAACACTCCTCGTCACAGTCTCCATTCCAGAGGCCCTTGGCAAATCATCTCCAGTGCTACCAAGAGCCAGGCTGCTGAAAACGAAGTTAGTGGAAATTCATTTTTTTTCCCTCTCACAATGGAATCACATTAAAAAAAAAAAAAAATCATTTCCTGATCTCGCTGCATATATGACCTGAAAAGAAAGAACCAAAGAGAAGAGCAACATATGGGTTTACGGCTGATACGGCTTCAAGTGCTCCCCAAAGTGAACTTTAGGAGGCAAATGTTCCCCTGGAGGAAACGCAGCTGACTGCTTGTCCCTCTCATCGTAGAACAAAGGCCTCTTAACAAACCAAACAATGCTATCCAATTAGCGCCTGCTGGGTTTTTTTTGCAGCATGGAAATCTTGATCTGAAGAGAAAAACAACAGAACAGCACTTGGAGGGAGGGAGGGAGGGAGGGAGGCTAGGAAGGAGGGGGGCGTCTGTTATTTCTTGAAGTTGCCTCTAGAACTGTGGGTTACTTTTTAACTTTGAGTGTGAGAGCCTCTTTGTCAAACATTTCTCTGAAACATCCACTGTCGAAAAGAAGCCAAGAGAGCTCTGCTATTGTGTGGTAGCATTCATATTCAGTATTAGCAGACTAACTTTTCTTATAGATGGCTATTTAGTCCCCAGATCCCAAGGTGATGTTTTGCACGGTGCAACCGGCAGCTTCAAACCCTTGTATCCAAACTAACTGATGTCTCAGCAAAGAATAGGGGTTATTAATAAGCGCTATTAGCTTAGTTTTTTACTTAATAATCTATCACTAAACATGTCTCTCCATGTATTATACCCCGATCACAAGTGACCCTTTCTTAAAGTACCGGTATGAACACAACCAGGACGCACTGAGCTCACATTTGAGAGATGCGACCTCTTGACCACATTTGGAAGGTGGTCTGGGTCGCATTTGTCTGCATTCCTGTGGCACTGTGAACACAGACTGTGTCCTGGGTCACATACTCAGCAGGGGTGATCTTGCGTCAGCTGAGTTCCGCCTCATTCATCAGCAGCTATTATAAATTATGGTCTGAAAAGGGAAAAAGCGCCTCCGCAAGCGATGTTTGTTCATCAGCAACGAGAGCCTTTTAAAATATTCGGTCCTTGTAGCCCGTTAGCCGACTGAATAATAAATAAAACGTTAAATCATTTAATATGAGCACACTGTGAGCGTGGTTCTGTCTTTGAATAACGTATCGGCATGTGGTTAATTATTGATGTGGTCAAGTTGATGTATAAGGAGGCGTGTGTGTCTATTTCCTCAATCACCAAGTGTTTTTATTTCACTTTCACATGGAAGCCTCCAGGGTTGGAGTTATAATCTGAGCTTTGTGCAGGTCAAACTGACATCAGGCCGGAGATCAATACATCAAAAATTAACGTGTGCCCAAAAAAACACAGCTGTGTTCTCGGTTCTGGAGCAGCGGTAGAGATCCATTAGAGAGTTTTAATACGTACAGAGTAAGAGAAAAAAAAAGTTCTCGGTTCTGGAGCAGCGGTACAGATCCATTAGAGAGTTTTAATACGTACAGAGCGAGAATCAGAGATCGGATCTTATGAGCTGGTTAGAGAAGCATTTTAATGCCAGGTGTGAACACTGGTAGTTAAAGCTGGCCACTTGTGATCGGATCGCCCAGGTCGGATGTTAATGCGAGGTCTGTACAGGGCCCTATATGCCTTCATGGACAGGTCAGAGGTCAGAGGCAGGGGTTTCCCGCCCTAGCAGCTAACATCCACTCTGTCTCATCCTCCTTCCCTCTGACCCGGCTCCGATTAACAAATTAACGAGCCCGGGAACTCATCCAGGTTTCAGGTAGCAATGCAGGAGTACACGACCTGACTGTTGAAGATTAAGGCTCCTTTATACCCAGATTACACAGCACTTAGGCCCCCGCGGGAAAAAAAAAAGAGAAAAAAAAAAAAACAAGGGGAGAGGGTGGGTTTGTGGGGATTCAGAGAGAGGAGAGGGGCGTCAGGTGTGCTCTAGCAGATTAGCGTAAAGCCCCTGGTAATGAAAGAAAGGATGACCGTCGCTCCCTGAGTCGCCTTTGAAGTCCGATCAGACGGGAGGACAAAAGGTAACCTCCCTCTCCTAAAAATGAGCCCCCCAACAGGATCAAGATCCACGCACAGCCTCCCAGAGGTCAGCACTGATAAGGAGGCTCTGGATTAGAACCAACCCGGCCTTGATTTCTCTCTTCCCTTATGTCACTCATCGCCTTTACATTCTCCCAACTCCTCCAGCCACTGAAAATGAATTTGATTTCTCACGATGGGGCAAGAGCCTCCCCGAAAGCAAAAGGTGGCAAGAGAAGCCTTGTTCTAAACTCTCCTCTCTCCCTATTGAGTTTTTCGGTTACAGAAGGTCAGCACTGACCCCTGAGGTTTAGCGGCGATGCCGAAAGAAACGAAAACCAGGGGTTGATGTGGATTTTCCTCACGCAGGAGGAGAAAGGTCAGGAAAGATGCTCCCACCGCATGCTCACACACACTGAATATACATTTAAATAAAAGCGTTAAGTAAAGCATTAGAATCCAGCCACTTGCTTTATAATCAAGTTCAACTTCCAAGGCTAAGACGCAAGGGCGAAGGAGCGGGACAAGAGATGGGAGACAGTAATTGAAAAGAAGAAGCCCGGGGCACAGAGGCAGGGGGGCGACGGAGGGGGAGATGAGGGGTGAGGATGTAGGCATGAGGGAAGAGAGGTGAGATGAGCTTCAGAGCTGCGAGGGATGCCACTGATGGACACGTCTAACATTGTACTAACAAGCAGCCTGTGGAGAGCACGTATACAGGAAGAACTACAAACACGTGCAAAAAAAAAACATACTGTACGGCACACAAACACATGACTGTATAACGAGTACAGTCATTCTTTTCTTTGTCTAACCAAACACACAATATATCTGTTGCATCATTAATGCAGTCATTGTCCTGGATGTATTTGTACTCTTTACCAACATTCGCCTTTGGCACCACATCAACCAAAGCTCGAAGCCTCAAAACGTTAACATGTCACCCAAATGCTGCACAATGCATGATTCAGTGCGTTGTTGTCGGAGCGTCCCCGCCACATAAAACAGAAACTTACTCATAAGGATGTCTGAGGTTAGCCCTCTTAACTTTTACAAAACAAGGCTTTGACAAGAACATTTCCAACGGCGGTGAGGAAAGGAAAAGCTTTTTAGTTTTCGTCAAGACAGAAAAATCCACACTACAGCACGTTCTTCACAGCTCGGTTCAGTTGCTACATGGAGGATTTAAAGTGGGGTAAAAGCTTCTCCAACCAATCCCTGCCCCGGGTAAGCGAGGAATGCACCCCAGCGCGAAGGGGGGTGGGAGGTGGGGTGGGTTTACACAATGTACTTGCCGAGGATTTGTATCCAGCAAACAGGGCTCCTTCCAGCTGTGCAGCAGTCCAACCAACGGGGTTAAATTAAAGGCAGGCTCGACAGCTCGCTGTGCTGGCACTCGTTAAAACCCAGGATCTCTCAGTTACAACAACCAGGCACCGCTTTCAAATGATCTCCTCACAGATAAATGTCAGTGACCTCGTGTTCGTTTCCAAAACGACTTAAGCTAACGACGCTTCACCGACTCCTGAAGTGGCGTTTTGGCAGTTTTTGAAGGGTAAAGTGGCATTTGAGCCAGTAAATGTCAGTATACTGCCAACCAGTTACAACTCACAGTCATTTCAAATTGATCCCCCCCCCGCCCCCTCGCCCCTGCCAGCTCAGATCAATGCACGCCAAGGCACAGCCATCATCTGCCCTGATGCTAGCTCATCGAGAGCCAGAGCTGTAATCCCTACACCTCTGACCATTTAGGAAAGCCGTCGGCTGATCTGCAAACGCAGCCCCCCGCCCCCTCCCCTCAGTGTCTTCACAGACTACGCCTTGATTGAGGAGACACGCCGAAGGATAACAGGAAGAAAAACCCAGAGAGACTGCAAGGGGTAGAATGAAAGGGCGCAGAGACAGAGGCTGATGAAGAACACATGCTTATTCACAGAGTCGAGCAGGGCCTGCCAGCTTAGTTAGTCACCGGTACCGTAGATGAAGCACAATCAGAGCAGCAGATGGCACTGATAGCATGGAAGTGCTGGGGAGGGGAGAATGTGGAAGGGTAAGACAAAGCTCATTATCACCTCTCTACGCATCACATGGTACATCAACCTCCCCCCATCACTTCCACCTCATACTTCTCCTCTGATAACAACCAGTGAATTGCTCCCCGGCACAGATTTTTTTTTTTTACGGTCCACAGCATCAGGAGCCTTGACCTGCTCCACCGATACTTTTGCCAGTTAGGAAGACAATAATGCATATTACAAGTTTGATTTTACGCTTTGAGAATTTGACTCGTCTCGTCTTTTATCTGTTTAACTTTCGGGTTCCTTTCTATCCATAACTCACGACTATGCTTTAAAGTCTTAAAGAGACTTTAACAGCGGTAGTATCTCTGTTAACTGTTCCTGCTATGACATTGTTAGCCGTTGCACAGAAAGCTGCCCACATGATGTTTTATCATGGCTGCTGCAGCTCTTTGTAAACTCCTGCTCAACCCATTAACTCTGCATTTTTACTGGTGGCCCCGGCAGACACCAAACCGCACAAACGGCTTAGAGTTTAGACTTTGACGTGCGAGTTCACCCAACCTGACAACCATGTTTCTGTCGACCCTTCATCAAGAAAATAAAAAAAAATATATTAATCTCAGATCATTTCATTGAACAAATGCAATCATAGCTGTTTATAAATACTGAGGAGTACCTCAGGGTCTGCTCGGTTGTAAAGCCTAAATGCAATTGAGGGTATTTAGCAGCCAAGCGAGGCCGAATGTGATCCCTATCTGAGGTCGTGACTGCGCGGTTGTGTATACAGGAGAATGTGAGCAAGCCAGCAAAACGATCAACGTTTAAGGATGTGTGGTCTGGCCAAAGTGGATGAAGGTTTGGAAGGGAAATGAGGTTGAATGTGAGACTGCACAACACGCTCCGCTCCCCAGTCCCAACGGCTGGGTTGGCTGGTCCTCTGGAGAGCCGAGTTCAAATGTTCTATTTAACCGAGGAACCGAAATACGCCCTCAGCGCGGTCTCTGGGTGACGCAGCTGTTTCTTCTCGAGAAAAGAAGAAATGGGCAAAACAGTGATGATGTCAGCCATCGCAGGCAATGCAAACGGAACGGATCTGGCAGCGGAGGAATGTCCCCGAGTTTGAAAACGAGGTCAGATCAACGTGTTGAAGTGAAAGCGCATTGCTGTTGCTCCTGTGTTATAGCAGAGCAGTCATTTCCACTTTCTGCAAAGACGGCAACATCGGGATTTACAGCTCTGACGATGATAGACCACTACGTCATCCTCCAATCGTAACCAGCCACACTGAGCAAACACTTTACACACCAATCTAAGAACTATTTCAGTTTGACTTCTGTCCTTTAGTGATATAATGCTGCAATAAACAAGAGTTAACTGAGAAGAAAAGGTGTTCATTATACACGATAAGCATGTCTACGACTTCCAGACAACGTTAGAGTAAACTCTCTTATCTTTAACAGCCCCTTGTCATCCACCCCTCCTCCTCTCCCTGTTGCTCCTAGGATGTGGCGGAGGTCGATGGAAGGCAGGTGGGTTATGTAAGCAGGAGTTATGGGTTTACGGAGAAGTGTGCAAATGTGTGTGTGTGTCTGTGTGTAGGAGGTGTGTTTCAGTCTGAGATTGTTAGTGGTCTTTCTGCACCACAAAGCCTCCACACCCACTCCTCAAGACTTCCTTTCCCCTTTGTGGTCCTCAAAAGAGTCTCACAAAACTGATTCTAACACAAGAATTACATTTCTAGATCAGGTTGCTTGGGCGAAGGGCAGAATAAGAGCTATGGAAAATTACAGGAAAAACTGAGGCTCACCTCCGTCAAACCTTCGATGGACAATGTGAGGACGAGCCGGAGTCACTCATCTGTTTACCTCAGCACTGCTAACATGTAACTAGAGATGTGACGTTAGCGAACGAACCGAATCTCTTCACCAGCTCTTTAAAATGGACGATGGGAATCGGGTCGCAGTCGCAAGCTGTTCTTTTATTTATTTTTTTCAGTACAGACATTTGATGTGCAAATATCGCATGACATCATCTGAGCTGTCCACACTGCCTTCATGGGGGGGGGGTACAAGCTTCATTTGAAGTGAGTGGTCGGCGACTCCAAAAGACAAAAATGAGCCAAAGATATCGCAGCCGCATCTGGATGCACTTTTGTGATGACAGTAACATTAAAGCAAAGTGTAATATTTGCCAGAATATTATAGCGGTACAATGATGGGCATAGCTGACTTCCAAGCAGTTGATCCGGGTTTGAGTTCCAGTCAACACTCAAAATGAGCCAGTCTTTTGAACGACTCTTTTAAAGGGCAGCAAATTAGACCCTGGAAGACCGCCGTAGTATTGACATTGTATGGGAAAATACATTGCCAATACTACATTGTCTAATTTGCTCCATCGTGGCCTCATAACGAATCGTAAATATTTTTGCATGTTTCAAACCACGTCGTGTTCGCATTGTCTTCCCTGTTGCTCCAGAAAACATCTCTCCCTCCATACCCTCCTCCTCAAAGCTGCCTCCCCCCAGACCCTCCACACACCGACCCCTCACCTGCCCTGTACTCAATTTAAGCTGACAGCCCAACGCGGCACGGACAACTCACGTAGCATGTGAAGCTATTTGTGTTGTTCACTGCTAAAAGTTTATGCTACCGTCTTTTTGAAACCTTCTTGATTTTTTTTAGACCATGGAGATTTTCAGAGTTGTTCAAAACCCGGAGCAAACAAGTCCAGACGTAACGTGAACTAGCTTAAATTTATAAGAGCTAGCCAGCAAAGATAAATTGAAAGTCAACTGTTTACCATATGTTAGATTTAGTCGCTGATACTTTATTTAATCTTACATACAGATTTAGTTTAGTTTTCCTGTATATAAAGTGCACAGGCTGCTGCCATTTGTTGCTAAATCCAATATCCAGGGTCTAAAAACACCACAGTCTCATGAAAATTTGCAGGAAATGAAAATGGAACCACAAGATCCAGCTCCCTTCAAAGAGACATAAATCCCATCTCTACTCGTACTAATAACAAGCTCTCAACTGGAAGTTATTCTTCAGCACTAGCTTAGGAGTTACACAACAGGGAAAGTCAATACAGGTTAAGTCTCTATTATCACACAGCCAATACCCCCGCCTCCTGTCACGAAACTGCCAAACGTAAGTGACTCCCTTTGTGGCGTCTGCGCCACAGAACAAGGAGAAGAGATAGCATCGGCTTGTGCCTGCAATCAGCGGCCAAGTTTGACTGATGCGCCGCATTATTAGCATGACACAGGCTAAGGGACGGGAGCTCCCGCTGCACAATTTACACATTATCTTCCAACGCTGCTCGAGTCAAGAGCCTGTCACAACAACGGGCGCCCCGAGGATACAACACACACTCACACCAAATAAACACACATGCAATGTAGGGCGGTTAGGAAAGAGGATAGAGAGTTTGAAATGATGACATTTTTACTTACTTGGCAGATGGCAAAGGTTATTTTTGTTTTGTTTTTAAGCACAGGAAATGTCTCTTACCTGCAGGGGGGAAAACAAAAAGACAGAGATGGAGAATGTTAAGTGTACGTCTTTATCACAGAGTGTTCATGTCACTTGTTGGCCACTTGGTTTGAGTTCATTCTTCTTCCCCTCAGGGAGACAGAGGACGACTGGATGTCCATATTTGGACGCGTGGGCGCTGCTCTAGACGGCCTCTGTTTAATAACACAGCGCCTGGTCTCAGCTGGATGGGCTGATGGGCATAACTCCTCCTGATCCACAGTTAACGCGCATCCTCGACAAACCTTTACGCGACAGGCCAACGTGCACAAATTAAACTGCTGTCAGACACCTTTGATGCAGCTACGGTAACACATCCCAGCATCGCTTGTTCCTCTGTTACTAATGCTTTCAGCGCGCTCTGAAGGCAGATCAAGGCCTCTTTCATTTTCTTCCAGCACTCAGCATACATGTAAGTAAAATAAATACATATGGGATTTCTTCACAGAATATATATCCATGTAAACACTTGGCTGGCAGACTTACTGACACTGGAAGATGTATATTTTGCAAAAAGTTAAAAGACGAGATGCTTTATATGAATTTCACAGAGTAGCTTTACAGCGGCACTGCAGACATGTTCTAGTTAATATTTCACATGACTTCTAAGGACACATCGTCTAAAACCGTATTTGCCCTCGGTTCTTCTGAGCATTTTTGCATCTTTTTAATTTAATTTTTTTTTTTGCAATGGTTTGCAACTTTACTATTGTGGTCCACCCTCGCTGCTCTCAAAACCTAATTTCCAGCAGCAGCTAGTGAACCCTGTGGAGAATTAAGCAGATGAAGAGCCAGGTATTGCTGAGAAAAAAAAACTAAAAAGAAGTAGAGTGAAGGTCAAGCTTAAACTTTGCAATGATGCTAATCGTATCAGGCAATCAGCCACAAGATTATGACCACTGAATGGAGAAGTGAATAACATTGACCATCTTGTAACAACTTTGCTGGGAAACTTCTGGACCTGGCATTCTTTGGTGTGGATGTTATTTAGACATGTAGCACCCACCTAGACCAGACCAGACACCCCCACCCCATAGCAATGACACTCCTTGATGGCAGCAGCCATCCCCAGCAG
>JASGAT010368433.1:0-17395 GCA_030220025.1 Chelon auratus | reverse complement strand
CCCAGCAGGATGCAGCCTGACACAGGCACACACAAAAACGAAAACAACTAAAAAAAACATGAAGAACAGCACAAGGTGTTGACCTGGCCTCCAAATTCACTAGATCCCAAACTGATCAAGTATCTGTGGGATGATCCACAGAGGCCCCTACCCTCAACCCATAGGACCCAAAGGCCCCCATTAACAACATCCTGTTGCCAGACACCACAGGACACCCTCAGAAGGTCCATGTCCATTCTCTGACTTGTCGCAACTGTTTTGGAGGCGCAAGGGAGACCTACACAATATTAGGAATTATTAGGTCATAATGATATGCCTGATCGGTTTATGTAAATAAAGTAACTGAAGCAAGAGGGGAGAATAATAAGTTATTTTATTTATACGCTCACATCCGTCAGACTCTTCTGTAAATGGCTGCATCGTCCTCTCAGCCACATCAGGTGTTGCCGTTTAGCACTTTCAGTTTGCAGCGTTTCTTGGTTGGAACACGCACCGAGGGTTAGCGTTTCACCAGGAGGCTCCTCTTACCTGCGGCCGTCAGCGAGGCCAGAGAATAATACCTGCGTCAGGTTACCACGGGCCTCTCATCTAACCAGCCTGCCGCATTATAATTATCAGCCCTGCAATCCAGATGGAGAGCCACGTCCAGCAGGTAATAGCTGTCCAGGGGGGCCTGCAGGGAGCTGGGGCTGGTGATGGTGGGGTTGGGGGTGGGGAAGGCGAAATGTCAGCTCTCCTTTCCAGGAAAAAGTACTCTGGCTGGGCATGAAGGTGTAGGATCCTGCTCTTCCCGTGGAGTGTAGGGTGTCCATCACACAGAGGTGTAGCGTTACACTACTTTATCTCTGTCCTTCATTACCTCACCAGTGACCACGGACAGACACGCTCGCTCTCAGAGAGCCTGTCTGTTCACGACCCCGGGGGGACGCAGGCTTCTTAAATTCTACGTATTTGCATTTGATTACTGCAGCTATTCATCTGACTCTCTGAACGCGAGCCACCTTGCTAATCTGCCGCAGGGTCAGAGAGAGACGGTGTGGTCTACAGCCGGGCAGACAGGCGGTGATATATGGGGCCGTGGGACACTTGTCCCCGTTAGACCCCACACCGACCCAATGAAGGACCACAGATCCAAGCGCCATAGGGAACAAGAGTATGACTGAGCACAGACAAAGCCCTGAAAGAGAAACCCAGCCACCCCCTGCTACTATTACCCATCCACTGCCTGATCACAGCAAGGGCCCAAAAGAGATGAGCAGGAAAAGACCAACGTAAATCTCGGGCCCAGGCTCACTAAAGCAGAGGGGGGTGAGGGGAGAAGAGACAGCAAGCAGAAGAAAACAAGGCATGTAACAGCTCTGTGAGGCTGCGCTAAGCATGCCAACATGCTCGCAATGAAAGAGCTAACATGCTAGTGTTTGGCAGGTATGTTCACCATCGTAGTTTAGCGTGTTAGCATGAAGACTTTTGGTGTTTCATAAGGGATGTGTCACTAGTTTGGAAGGTGTTTGGCCACAAGTCAAACTACTGGACAAAGACAAAAGTCTTTCTACTCTGAATGACTGAAAACTGTGATCTGCAACCACTAAAACCATGAGAACGTGAGAATCCAGACCAAATTTCATGCCGATCTATCTAAAAGGTATCTCAAGGTATTTCACTCTGAAACACAAACAGAAGGGCTGCAGAACGACAAAAACTAAATTAAAATAAAGAAGACGTTTCAGTTCGACAAACGAGATCCAGTAAAACATTTTTATTGTCAAAGAAAAGTGAAAAATAAATTGAAAACAGGAAAGTTAAAGACTGCATAGTCCTACAGTGTCTCTCACGTCAGCATTTGCTTACAGAACAAATCATGAGGTAAAATGCCGTTAATATTAAGTGTTATTATTATATAGAGAAGAGCTAATACACAACCGCGGTTGCTTTTTCCTCGAAATACACAAACTAAACTTTCTAAAAGTAAACTGCATGAACGGACCCCTACAACTGAATGTACAATACAACAGGCCTCACTGTACATTGATTGCACTTTCACACATTTTAGAGGAAAATAACTCAAGAGTAAAGAGTGTCTTCATACGGAGTGGTTTGGTTTGGTTAGTCCGTTTTCCAGCGAGATGTTTTTCTTTTGTTCGTGCACCGACGACTCCTTTCTCACGCGCCGATACAGAAAAAGATGTTTCCTCTTTGTAATAATGATTAAAAAAAAGACACAGCCTCTTAACACTGCCACCCTGTTGAGTCCCAAGTGTTGTTCTTGGCACATAGAAGGTCAGGTATTCATTTACAAGGCACAGCGGCCTTTCTAAAGTGAGCACTTTAAGCTCCTAATAGTTTTTTGTTGGAAGATTTTGCCCTCGAGCCGTTTCATGTCCATTTTAACTTTTACTCCATGAAACTGAGATGTGTCCTCAAAAGAAAGAAAGAAAGAAAGAAAGAAAGAAAGAAAGAAAGAATGACAACAGTCTCTCAGTACTACAAGAAGTATTTCAGTCTGATTTATCTTGACGGAAAACAGTTAGTACCAAATATCCCACACAGCAAAAAAAACTAGTTCAGTAAAACACTCCTACACTAAACATAATTTGGCAAATATCTCAGTATTTATTATCATAGTGCTCCTGTCACAGCCTTTACATTTGTATTAAAACAACAAAGGACTCCGTCTCTTGCCAACCATAGGACTTACACCTACTTATTTCACTTCAAAAACCAAAAGGATAAACTCGTCCTCTGGAAACCTCAATCGTAGCCATGTGTTTTTCAAATAAAATACACTTTTCCGCGATGTAAACAGAGACCTTGTAGTGTGGTGTGGTCTCAGCTGTATTTACAAACTGTGAAGTTTTACTGTGATTCTACCCAATGGAACTTATGGACTCGTGGTGGGGAGTAGAAATGCATCTGACATGGCACTAGAAAGTACAAAGTGCCGTAAGCGAGCACACATGGACTAAAGTCTGTGGTTAAAAGCAAAATATTGAATTTTAATACCTCTTTACAAACTACTTTTGCTTCCTATGTCATTTAAGTAGTAGTTGTAGCATTGATATTAGTATTTATTCATCTGGAATCTCTAGTAGGGATTGTTCAGCCTGGGTTTGTGAGTGTTTAGAAGTTGTTGAGTCAATTTTAACCTTCTCTCCTATGACATGAACATATAATGGTGAAACAGATTTATACGAGTGACTAGTAGAAAAATATCTCAACTGAGCTGACGTTTGTAGGAACGGAGAGCTGAAGAATCCAAAATGGAGAAAACTATTGCCACTCTTTATGTGTTCGCCACATCCAGTTTTATTGAATTGCCATATGTGATATGTAGCTACCAGTTAAAAAGCTAGTTAGCCTAGCTTCCCTTCACCTCCTCATAGCCGCATGCTAACTTAACATGATGCTAAATGGATACCAGATTCCAATACGGCGCCCATTCATTAGAACAGAAAAAAAAATGCTTATTATTATTTATTATTTAGGTTAAAACTGCACATGTGCATTAGCCCGAGAAAGTATTACAAATATTAGTTGTTATACAGAGTCGTTCACCTCGTTTAAGGTTCCATGTCATGTCGACAGATTTGCAGGTGCTCCTCTTTTTTCTTTTTTTTTTTTTTAATCTAAGGAGGCTCCTGTAGTACCACAAGTGGCCACTGGGAGGAGTTGGCAGCGGTACTGAGTAGTGGCTGTGGATCCATGTTGCTAACTGATAGCAAGCTAACTTGTTTGGATAAGAGTTTTTATTTTTTACTCTTTTCAGTAGAATTCTTAAATGAACAAAATATCAGAAGGGAGAGCAGAGAAAACAGAAGCTAATGTTACTAGCACTAGTCGCTTATGTCCGTGCTTACTCATGTGTTAGCAGTAATCTTGCTAGCTACAGGATTTTACCAACTAGCCCTGCATACACTCACAGGCTCCTCCAGGCTTAAATGGGCTACTTTCCGATGTGTCGTGGCCCTGATTCTCAAAATCTGTTTTGACTTTGTCATTTCGTGTCTTATGCAGATTTGACGTAGATTCTTCGTGATGATGGGAACTGCTGCTGCTGCTGCTGTACGTTGTGGCATCTTTGTTCAGTAGGCATTGAGGACGTGTTTCTTGCATCAGTCGACATCAAAATGTAACTTTAAAAATACTTTAAACATTTTGAAAAGGACAATAAATGTTTCATGCGTGTAAAAAAAAAAAAATAGAGTCTGTTATTTCCTAGTAGAGTTGAGAAAGTCTATTCAGGATCCGGAAAGCAATTATTCCTCAAAGAAGGGTGTCAATCCGGGTGCTGGGGTCTCCGCCTAATGAGTCTTCGAGGTTAAACAGCTGGTCGAGGTTGACGGCAGAGGTACAGAGGAAATCACTGGGGCCTTGTTCCTCCTCTTCTGGCCAGGGGCTCTCCAGGAAGGCTGTGGCGAGGAAGGTTTCCTCATCAAAGTCAGACACGTCATTACTCCTCTGGTTAGTCCCTGTGGGGGCTTCGATGGGGGAGATGTGGGTCCCCCGCACCATCAGGTCCTCCTCTTTCATGATGGGGCTCAGAGGCTCGCCGTCCTCCAAGCTTAGCTCCCCGCTGAGGGCCGAGTCCAGCAAGGCGTCCCAGTCAAAGTCCCCCTTCAGCGGTCCGATCTCCTTCTGTTCGTCCACAGAAAGCAGAGGGGAGCTGGAGCGTCGAGGAACTTTGGCGGCGCCATTTCTGGAACCCGCCAACTGTTTTCTCTTGTGCCCACCTCTTCCCCTGACCACCGGCCAGGACCCCAGCATGGTCCCCTCAGCCAGATGGGGGTCCCAATTCTGGTCAGCACCGGTTGCCTCTTCAAACTCCCGCAGAAGCCGTTGGGACTCTGGGTTGATGCACAGGCCGACCTGACCTCCTGCAGGGCCGCAGGACGCTCTGGACTGGGGCTGGAGGTTGAGCCTGAGCCGGTTCTGCAGGGCCGGGTTGATCTGGACGGGCGGCATCCTTCTCTTCTTGTAGGCACCACTCAGGAGGCGCTCAGCGTACTGAGGGTCGATCTTCCAGAAACCCCCCTTCCCTGGCTCGTCCTTCTGCCGAGGCACCTTGATGAAGCACTTGTTGAGCGACAGGTTGTGTCGGATAGAGTTCTAAAAAAAAAAGCAAATTTTAAAACGAGACATTAGTTGCTGCGTCAATTAAACATCTACTGATTTCACTCTCTTGCAAAGAATAGATCGATCTCACATCCGTGCGGTAAACATGAAGCTACAGCCAGCAGCTCATTAGCTTAGCTTAGCATGAAGACTGTAGACAAGGGGAATCAGACAGCTTGGCTCTGCATGAAGGTAGCTTAACCCCACCCATCACCATTTACTCAAAATGTCCTCTCTCTTTGCTGAGGATGTATATACTTGATTATGACGAATGTATTACCCAAATTACTTTATCCTATTCAAATGACAAATGACAAATGACAACCCTGTTAGATTCACTACATTTAAGGCATGACGGTTCATGCGTAGACTTGAGGGAAGCTCAGAACTATTTCAATCTATTTCAGTTTGCAAATGTACCAAAGCTATAGAGTTAAAGATGATACACAGAATGTATATACCCCATAACAGTAGACATATCCCCTTTTTTTTCGCCCAATACAAGGCACATATTGGTACTCTGACTCAATGTCATAAGCTACAATAGTCCTGGTCTTATGTATTATAAGAAATAGAAAAGATACTGGGTCAGAAACTGGAAATGGACTCATAACCAATCACATAATGTTAACAGAATAAAGAGATTGTATTGTGTTGTTTGATTTAGTGCTGCTAATATAGCTTAAGTGCATACTACACTCAAAATCAGATCAGTTTTATAAATTTTGGGAGCCCTATTTGGATTCTCTGGAGCCTGTTATCTCTGCAGTCTTGCTGCAGGGGTTTTCCGAACTTGTCCTCTTAGAACAGGCCTGATTATTCATTGCTGTATTGTTAGTTGTGTGTATGTAACTGAGCTGATGAGTTGTGTTTTCAGTTGTTTGGTTTTTACTGCGCTCACTATTGCTTATTTGCCGTCTTTAGTGTATTTTATAATGGATTCAGTGTTAATTGCCTGTAAAAGTAAGGACTAAAACAAAGTTTGTGCGTGAGGCTGTCAGTACAGGAAATACACATGACGGAGCGCCATCCATCACGTTAACGCACTATGTACTCTCGCGGTCACCCAGCTCGCACCCCCCCCCCCCTCCTCCTTCACTGAACTCTAAATAGAGCGGTGACCCAGTGACCTTTGTTAAATATTATCTGCCCCATGCGCTGCCTTACAATAACAAAATGCTCGAAATGTCTGAGCTGGGCGCTGAAACACGGGAGTACAGCTAACGGCTCCGTCAATCATTTATCCAACAAAATTAAGCTTTTCTGGAAAATTCCCCCGTTTTTTGGTGGGAGCAGCTTCCCATCCTTTTTACATCACCTCTGTACAGTTGCTTAAGAACAAAAAAGAGAATAAAGTGTTTAATTCATGTTTTCTTTTAAAGTTAGACGCATTGTTGCTGGTCTGGGAGTTATTAATAACTCGTTTCCTCAGAGTGTGGCGGCAGACTCAGACTTCTCAGTGTATTCTAACAGTTTCTTCAAACAGAAACTAATCCAGCTGTGATCTGACCCCAGAGACCTGAGAGAAACTCATTTTCACACAATGGGAGGGTGTTGGAAACAGCACATCCTCTCTAAGTGTGTACCTGAATACAGTGTGTGTGTGATCTATTGTGTGTCTGTATGTGTGTGGTCCTTTACCTGCCAGGTGGGGTCAGCGTGGCGGTAGTAGCAGAAGTTGTCAGTGATCCACTTGTAGATGCAGGAGAGAGTGATCTTGGTCTTCTTGCTGGCCTGCATGGCCATGCAGATGAGGGTGGCATACGAGTATGGCGGCTTGATATTCGCGTTGGTCTTGTAGTCCACTTCGTCTGGACAGTGGCCGTGCGCAACGATACCGGGGAGGGACTGCATCCGGCTGTAGGCCGCAGCAGTGGGCTTCCCCGGGGTCAGGGGCATCCCGATGGAAGCGGGGTCCCCGGCTAGAGGGGAGGACGGGGCGTCGGAGCCCAGCTGCTGTTGGCCGAGCAGATGCGGCTGGTGGTGGGCCTGCTGTGGCACGTTGGCACCGAGGATGGAGAACTCCTGCAGCCACTGCAGGCTGGTCAGGCTGTCGTCCAGGCTGACGGAGCTGCAGCAGCTGATAACGCTGCTGTTGCTGGCACCGTCCCGCTCCTCAGCCTGGGCAGCGGCGGTCACCACCTCCTCCTCCAGCCCCACAGAGCCTTCGGGCCAGGGGTCTGCGCAGCTCAGAGACAGCATAGCTCTCTCCAACACCTCTCTGTCACCCTGCAGCTTCTTCTCCTCCTCCCCCTGCCACCGCCTGACAGGACCGAAAATATACATTTAACTTCAACAAAGGCGCAGACAAGGATGGCTCAATTTGAAAACAGGGCCTCTGTGTGCGTAAAGTGAAAGGCGTTTGATTCCAGCCCTCATTTAAATCCTTTAGCACGTCTGTCGCCTAAATAACGTGAAAGCTAAAGATTTAAAATATTCTACGAATCTGAAATGATGCGCAGAAACCCTTTTGTCCTTTCAGAACTTTCTGGAATAACTCTGTGGCGCACTTGACGCTCAGCGCTGAGAAGAGCGCACACCATCACCAACGCCGTGACCAGCGCTTAATCTCACCCACAGGTGTTAAAAAGGTTAAAAACAAATCAAATTGTGTTATCACACTGGGCATGTCTACTGATGTGGGTGATGGACTTGTGTTTTACGCGTAAAATCCGCATATTTGTGCTTCAGCGCACCAAAATCTAATTTAAAAATATATAAAAGCAGCTATTTAGACATTTTAACATTCATCCTTGTATATTTAAATTAATATCATTGTAAGTATATGGCAATATATTGTTTAATGATGTTCCTTTATGTATTTGTGAATCCATACATGGATATTTCAGGCCTCCTGAAGCTGCAGCGTTTTAATAATAAATCAGAGAATAAATAATGAGATCCTCTCAGACCAAACACCCAGACTCACCTTCTCTCGGCTGTTTTGTCGAGCAGAGACTTTTTAAATCCCAAACGGGCAGCTCCTGTTGAATGCTCAGTCTCAGCCTTCTTGCTGTGCACCTGTTGTCTGCTGGCGAGTGAGGGAAAGAGGAAAAAAAAAAGGGCAGAAATTCCTGTGGTCTGAGTTTGGCGCTCGGTCGGGCGCTCCTTCTCCTCTGCAGAGGTCTTTATAACGGTTGTCAGCGGGCTGCGGGATCCGTCGGGGAGGCAGTTTAATACCTGGTGCAGGAGGTTTGTCCAGCAACCATAGAAACGGTACACCCCCTTGTAAACAGCTTCCCGTTCCTCCATTGGCCTCTTGGTTTCTATAGCGCTTCATTTTTAATCACTCTCAAGTCAACTGAGGCTGCTGCCGTGCTGGTTCCCAAACTGAGGCCCGGGGCCTCTCCAGGGGACACGCTTTGACTTATTTACTGATTCTTACCTTTTTTATAAAATATGAAATCTGAAAGATTAAAATATTTTGAGCATGTCAAAGATTTTTTGAACTCAAACTCTTAAAAGTAAAGTGAGAACTATAATCTACAATTGTAAGGTTTGAGCATTTGCTCCCCAAACATCCATTTTAATTTTATTTTAAAAACAGTTTATTATCACATGTGAAAAGTCCATCAGATATTAATAAAAGAAGACTAAATCAAGGATCTGCAGCCTCTAAAAAATGTCTAGTCATTCATATGATCCAATTTCTCTAAAAGCCAGAAATAAAACTTAAAAATTCAAAAAAAAATCAGTAACAGAAAACAGATTTTTATTCTTCTCTCTTCCACAAATCACCTGGCTGCCTCTCAGATTTATCTGTGGCCCTGACTGGAATCTACTTGACTAAACCATCAGGTTTTATGATAATATTCTCAGGTAGACAGGAGACATTTCAGTGCAGGACTCTGAATCTTCCTCTGTGTATTTTGAGATTTGAGATTATATTTAATGAAAACCACACCAAAGGTCGGACGCAGCGTTTTGGACTTACAGGGGGAGGCGTGTGTGAAGGAATGTACTTTTGTCCATAAGACAGAAAGGGAGCGAAAGACGAAACAAAAAGGTTTTGGCCCCTCGAGCGTTCTATTAGTGTGGCTGACTGGTTTCCTGAGGCCCCTCACAAAGACAACTGTAAAGCAATAAAAAAAGGCCGCCTCATCTCTGAGGCCTGACGTCTCCTCAGAGCTGCAGTTGGGGACTCATCTCCGCCGCTGCTCACACGCAGCCTGAAACAGACGAGGGCAGGGATCAAAAAGTTGTTTATTCCAGACAGGCACACCTGTATTTTCAAAATAAAAGCAGGAGAAGTCAATGAACATCTGTATGTGTGACATTCAAAGCAAAATAATCCATTCAGGTAAATATTAAGTATTAAAAATCATGTAAAGAAAAGGAAATTAAACGATATTTTCCGTGACTTACAATGTGAAACAAAGAGGCACAGTCTGCTGACCCGAGTCCATGAGTCCAGTCTCTGATATGTGAACATTTGTTACTTTTTCTTTCAATTATTAAAATGACTTTTGTGCATTTTTATTGCGACAGATGAGAGTGACAGGAAATGGGCTGAGAGAGAGAGAGGTCGACATGCAGCAAAGGGCTCAGGCTGGAATCGAAAACGTGCATTTTTCCAAACCAAACAATCAAAGGAAATATTAAAAAAACAGGACTCATTGTTCAAACCCTGTAGGGTCAGCCCACCAGACAAGAACAGCTCCTTCATGTCAGAGTCTTGAGAAGGCGCTCGTTCCTCCATCGCATCTCCTCCAGCAGAGGTCAAAGGTCAGAGCAGGAGCAGCCAAGCACAGTAACCACACAGAGGGTCGGGGAGGGCCGGCCTCCACACAGGACTAGTATAGGGATTACAAAGAAGGATGCAGCTGGATGCAGACTGCTAGTGGACTTGACAGCCAGACAGGAGGAGTGATTAGAGAAAGGGGCTACGGGGCACAGGTCTACACAAAGAGACACAAGATGATGAAAACAATACACAAAACAACTACAGAGAGTCGCAAAATGATCACAGCGAGACTCAAAACAACTCCAGCAAAGGTGCAAAACCCCCACAAAGACACACCAAGACTCAGCATCCACATTAGCACACGAAAGGACCACACAAACACTGCAAAGTTTGCAAAACGCCCTTAAAGACATTGAAAATGACCACATAAAGACACAAAGACAGCTACAAAGACTCAAGATGAATTCAAAGAAATGCAGAAAGACTCTAAATACACAAATCCTTTAGAAAAAAGTCACTAAATGACCACAAAGATACAAAAATTGACTACAAAACCGTCACAAAGACAGTAGACAAATGCAAAGTGATGCACAATGCCCACCAACAGATGGAAAATTCTTATTAAGGCGTTTTATTTCCATATTTTTTGTTGGTTTAATAAAGCAATCCATCTGGAGGAGCATTAACTATAACTGTGAGCAGTCTAAAGAACAGCGGTGAACGAACAGGCTAATATAAATGTAAATGTAAAATTCACCTAAGCATTAGAAACATAAAAAACTTACAAAAGTTCTCACACTATTAGTTTATTATTAAATTAATCCGTTCTGTTCACACATTTCATAATCGGGAGCTTTTGACTGACTAACTTTTTGAAATCTGAGGAATTGAGAAAGTTATCACTCTTAGTTCAGTTCAAACATTTTATGGAGATATCAGTTGTCCAGTCAGTCATCCAGTCACATCCTACAGGGAGTAAAGGTGACTATCAGTGTGAGGCCAAAATAAACATGTCATAATTTTATTGGAAAATGTTTTTAAAATGTAGATATTTCTATATAATTCTAATTTGAAATGTAGTAAATATAGATGTGTTCTGGCGTGTGGGTGTAACACCTACTGTTGGACAGAAGGTGGCGCCAAACTCCATTTGTTGAGAATCTGGAGGCAAAGCAGAAGAAATTCACATGCAAAGGCAACTTTTTGTCCGATCTCTGAGAGAGGACTTCACTTGCTATGATCGTGATAATGCGAGCTGTTCAATGGGTAAATTAACAGCAGGCTAGCTAGACGTAGTCACATTAAACTTTGTTTTTTTGTTGCTGTTGTTGCTTAACTCTTGTAGCAATACCACCAGTAACCACTAGATGTTGCTGTGTATCGTTTCAGCAGCTTTGAGCATTCATGAAAAATAAACAGACTCCTCAGATCCATCTGATTCAGTTTAATAACATCTCATTGTAGGTGCAGCAGATTATAAATCAATATAAATTGTTGAAATCAGATGTGTTCCTGACTCATTGGCTGCATCATGTTGGTTCAAGACCTCCCAGGACTCAGTGGGATTGCATTGGTCAAAACAAAAAATATATTAAATTAAAACTAAATTAGTTTCTGAAAATGAGCTGTTTTGAATTGCAGCCATAATGAAATCTTGTCAGAGGAGAGCTCGCAGCACTTAGCAGAACAGGGCTCGATGCTGGTTGGACTGTATTATTAGAGACATGAGGGCAACATGTCTGGAGGAACCTCCACAACGTACCTAACATACACAATATAAAACGTTTAAAAACATACTGTGCACGTTTCCTCGATTCGTAGTATAATTTTAGTTCATTTGATTTGAAAGTCTGGAATCACAATATCTGACATACTTTCTCTGTTTTTGCTTTAAAGGTAGCTGAAACAGATATACGTGCAGATTATGTTGCTATTGATGTAAAAATTGACGATTAGATTAAAATTTGGGGATGATTAATTGAAAAAAAATGAAGGTGTAATGTTTAAATCAAAACTACTAGCTGCTGTATAAAAAAAAAATAACCATTTATTTAGCAATCCTGTTCTTTAGCCACATTTTCACTACAGTGACATTTAAATGCAGTACTTTTACTTATAACTCAGTGTTTGTACGGTGTCCTAACAGTACTATGTCCACAGAGCCGTGTTTTCGTGCAGGGACCTCCTGATGACAAAGTCCGGTCAGTGAGGACATACCGGTGTTAATGATTCACTGCAGAGCATCAACCCAGCTCCGCCTCCTCACTGGACGCTGTTATTTTGGTGGTGGTGGTTAAATGACCCCCACGCGAACCTTTAACAGACTGAACAACAGCTCCAGGAAACAGGAAGTCAACAAAGCAACCTTTTAAAGGCTTTTAGTCTGACACCTGTAGCTGCCACACACTGAGAGTAGAACACTTTCCACTGGTCTGCTTTCTGCTGGGCCAGTTCACTGTATGTGCTGTACTGGGGTTTTGTTTACTGCTGTTTGCAGAATGTGTTTTTTATTCTGTTCTTCTGGTTTCTTCTAAGTGAAAGTCCTGCTCTGAAAACCAATGCAACTAGCTCGCTGTAAACTGATGCTGCACAGCCAAATGTTGTCCAAACCCACTGAAAGTTTATCTTAAAATTCAAGTGGCGCCTCAAAGGTTAATGCGTCAGGCTCAAGTTTGAATATACTTCTAAACTTGGAAGAACATTTACATTGGAACAAATGGTTCACCCATAAAACATGGAGTATGCTATTTGAATATTTAAGTGTAAACATCAGGCATCAGTTTTCGTGACGCATTGATGCAGATACACTGAAGGCTTTTGTATTTCTGTATATAGATATTTCTATGTAATTTGCACATAAATAGTGTGAAATAAAAGCTAAACACTTGTCGCATTTTGATCCCAAACAAGGAGCAAAAGCATCTCTCCTGACATACATTTAGATAACACTTATACTGTAAAACAAATAAGAAATATTAAGTTCCATAAATTAAGTAAATTATGCACTGGCATTTAACAGTACACGTGTCGTCTTTGGCTGAAGCCATTAATGACGGCGTCGTGACGTTCACATGAGAAGTTATTCAGTGTTAAACGGAGGAATGTAAATTTAGCTGCTGCAGGAAGGAGTTCAATTACTGGGGATTCACACCTGAAACTGTCAGGCCGTCTGCAGGATCTGCGAGACCTCCACCCTCCATACATACATAATGCATGTCCTCTTGTGTCGCATGTGCAGCACAGCTGAATTATTCAGCCCGGTGGCAGAAAGCGAGCTGGACAGAGCTGCACTCCCGTGATAAGAAGATTAGTGCTGTCGCTGTAGGTCCACTCAGTCCTCAGTGAGGCTTTCCACTGAGGAGATGCCAGCGTTTCATGTTCTTCCTGCAGGAAACCTTCATCCTCAGTGGAAATGGAGACAGTCCTCAAACAATACACAAACCATCATCCAGCTCAAAAGAGAACAGAGAAGCAAAAGAAATGCTCAGATTTGATTTTGATATCTTTGATATCTATTTAAATAGCTCATGTTTATTCATAGATAAGACATTACTGTTGTTGGGTATTTAAGCACATTCCTCTTTTGTGCATTAACTGATGTATTTATGCTGAGAACGGATCAGTTCCCTAATGGGTTGTAGGCTGCGTAATTAGAGGTTGACTGGACTGCATATTTGTCAATTATTATATGTTAAATACAAAGTTATTCTTTTATTGTGTAGGTATCTATAAGTATATGCTGTTTCTAGAACATGACCTAAGCAGCAAATTAGTATTAATTTATTGAAATAAATCCATTGAAATCATTGAGGTATGTTTTAATATTTATATCAATATGAAAGAGCCGGATGCAGGATTCAAACTACTTTTAGCTAGTGTTGTATTTCATTGTGCATTTGGTTGGGTTTATATATGTATATTAAATAAATACACTAGACTTTATAAAATAAGTATTAAATGTATGCCCTTAATTCATTTGCGTTTTAAATAAATTAGTTTACATTAGCTGGAAAAAAATCCTGTTCAAATATTTTGCAATTTGTAATTTAATTTAATGTAATTTAAAAGGTATGCATATGAAATTTAAATTACCGACAGATTGTTTAATATAAGTACATTTTGTGGGTCGATTGACTAAATAAATTAAATAAAAACAAAAGAACTATCTGTCTGTGTTTATGTTTGTATTTAGATGTACCTGCCGGAGGAAGCAGCCAATCAGCTCTATGAATTCACGTCAAACGTAGAACTCAAACACATTACGTCAGTGTAACGGACACGAACAATAGCGCGTGTGTAACAGTATCGGGTAACCACAGAGGGCGGGGCGGATCCCGTTGGCTGCGGGTCTTGCTCAGCCCCGCTCATTGAGACTGCCCCAAGCCTTTAAAACAAACGCACCGGCGAATTTAAACGGCTTCCCTCCGCCAGCCAATCGGCGCCCGTCTACTACTAGAGCCGGCCAATCAGCTTCGCGCTACTCTTTGTTGTTGGTGATGACACGAAAATATTGTTGTTGCTGTTGAGGCTGCGGAGACTCAGCAGCGGTGGGAGACGGACAGGCAGGCAAGGCAAGGCAAGGCAAGGCAGGAGGACGGAAGGAAGGAAGGAAGGTTCGCTGGGCTCGATTCGAGGCAGAGCTTTACTTTTATTTTTCATTTTGTTTTTTTTCGAAGCAGCGGATTGTGTCGCGGGGGAAGCAGCCATGTCTGTGAATATGGACGAGCTCAGGCACCAAGTGATGATCAACCAGTTTGTTTTGACGGCTGGCTGCGCCGCGGATCAGGCGAAGCAGCTTCTACAAGCGGCCCACTGGCAGTTTGAGGTGAGTCAACGGCTGCTGCTGTTATTCACACTAAACGTCTCCCTCTGATATTATAGCGCTGTGTTGTACGCGGGCTGTGGAAGAATATCTACTAGTTCCTGGTGCTGTTTAGCTTGACTACCCTCTGCTCTGCTTTGCGACCACGCGCCCCCGCGGCTAACGTTAGCTCGGCTACCCGACCTGAGGACGTGGTGCTCGCTCGGCTCAATGGCCGTTTTTGTTTACATTCCCGACAGAGCCTCCACCGTGTCGTGTCACCGCTAAGCTAGCTTGTTGTTAGCCTAGCCGCTGGCAGGATTACCCAGCCATTTATTTATTTGTTTATTTATTTATTTATTTTTTGCTATATATCTGAAGCTAAAGGCAGCGGTTTTATTGTTGAATGGCTTTACGTTAGGATGTTTATGAGCCAGCATAAACTCACGGGGTTGGGCTTGTTTGTTGTCGGAGCACACAAAGTAATAAATCAACCTCCTCCTGCTCCTGCTGCTGCTAAACCCTCGTAATACAACCGTTAATTAAATATATAAATAAAATAACAAATAAAGATGTTAGTTAGACTGCCGGATTGCTCGTGATTGTCACTGCACAGGAGCAGATAAAGAGGTCAGACTCTTGTACTGAGAGCTCAGCCTCTGACATTGATCCCGGTCTTGTCCGGTTATATATAGACTGATTAAGATGCATTATCCTTCCAGCTGTTCTCACGAGAACAAGTCTTCCTGTGCCGCTGACGGCAATCAGAAGAAAATGGTTCAGCTCTTGTCTCCTTTCAGTCTGAGTGTCTTTGGCGTCTTTGGGTCGCCCCGATCAGACAAAAGAAAGCCCTGAACTCAAGGCAATCCGTGATCAGATCAGACGTTATTATACTGGTTGTCCAGTGAATGAATGAAAATAAATAGCAGTAATAGCTATACTGTTTACGCTTCAGTTTGTGTGTCATGCATGCAGAGTTAGTCATTAGTTTCTCTCAACATTTATCAACTTGCAAGTCATTTTTGAAGCTCTTTTATCTCCCCAACCATCGTGGATGAAAACACATCTCATTCACTGAATGTTTAAAAAGTTGTTTTCCAAGCCGTTGCTCTGTTTTAGAGTCAAAACAACAACAAAAAAAAAAGCCAGGAAGGAAAGAAGAAACAGTAAAGCCACATTTTCAAACTCATCCAGGACAAAGCCCGCGGCTCTAAGTCCCGTCCGTGTTGAACAGCTGACAGACACCTGAAGGATCTTTGACATCGAGCCTGAGCCTCCAGATGGTTCCTGTCAGACCACACCTCTCCGCTGTAATGAGCGGGAGGGAGAGTGGGTCAGCGCCGGGCTACGGCCGGGCGCCCCGCTCCAGAGGGGAGGGTGGAGGCTCGGGCTTGTCTCGGCCGCCTCCTGGCGATCGGAGGGTCCTGACTGACCCGTCGTCTTTGGACGTACATGGGATGAGGCCTGAGGCGAGTCGGGGAGTGGGTTTGTTTAGGTTTTTCTTTAATAGTGGATGCGGTGTAAGAAGTTGCTGTTTTTTCTGTGTGAAAGCCGACGAAGTGGGAGTGGAGTGTTTCAGGTGGATTCAGGTGTTTAGAGAAGTCAATGTCACTTGGACAAGAGCCGAACCCTCGGACATCTGATGTGGAAAAGCATCTGACTGGTGAAAGTAGCGTTGGTGTCGTGTATGTAGAAAAACTTACAGAATATTTTTGGATTTTGTTTCATAAGACAGTTTAAATAACAATCGGTGGGTTCACTGATCTGCAGTTGTAGACGAGGAGAGTTCATCCAACTTCCAAAAAAGGGAAAAAATCATCAAATCTAGTTTCTGTACGATTGGAGAGCTCAAGCCGCCACCGTCAGTCTCTTCTGTCAGCGTCAGAACGTAGTTAAACGGCCTATTGTCTCTGTCGGCGTTGACAGCAGCGGCCTGATTTCCCTCAGAGCTGCGAGCTGAGCCCGGAGGCATCTCGTGTCCCGAAGACTTGAAGCCTGAAGCGTCTCAGAGCCCTCACAACAATCGTTCACCCGTACGGGGTAAACGCAGACTGAAGTAAGACCGAAGCTTTGAAGAGGAAGGATTTAACCGGAGTCGACGGTTCAGTTTGAGATCACATGACGGCTGTTTTTAGGGCTTGCTGAATAAAGAGAACAAACTGTAAAAAAACAAAACAAAAACGCTGTCGTTACTGTAACTGCTGATACATTAAGAGCAGCGTGGTCACGTTTCCCTGCACAGTGATGCACACACACACACACACACACACACACACGACGGACCTTTATGTGACTCTTGTCTTTTCAAAATAGCGCACTGAACATCTGCAGTCGCAACCACATGGTTTAAAAACATCTTATTGATCACGACTCTGGGGATTATTTTCTTGATAAAAAAGTAGTTTGGGCTAAAACTGCAAAGACGAAAGCGTGAAAAAGTCTTCTTGCGCGAGAAATGTTTGACATTTCTGCTTGAAAGCCCGACTACCAGGATTACACGCCTGCCAGAGTAGCTGTCGATTGATTTTTATAGGTAATGTTTTCTTCAGCTCTGCAAGAGGAACTTCCTTTTTCACAGAAAGAGAATGCTGTGTTTTTGTATTCAGTAATGTTGGTTTTAACACTCGGGCGATGACGTGCCGAGTGAAAGTAAAAATCAGCAGCAACATGATATGACCGAAGCCTTCTCACATCACCGCGACGGTCCAGTGAGGGAACGTCTCTTGATCAGGAGCCGCCAAACGGTTAGAACGTCCGGAAGCGCGCAGCGACGACGGTGTGACGTCAGCGGGCGACGCTCG
>JASGAT010368428.1:0-12931 GCA_030220025.1 Chelon auratus | reverse complement strand
AAAAATGATGAGGCCACTCAGAGGGTTGTTGACAAACATCACCTGTGCCGCTCCGCGCAAAACCCAGTCCAGAAGCTGCAGCAAGAAGAACTGGTCTGCAAGATCGGTTATGAGCACATCACCTGGGTACTCTGGGTGCATTGAATGTTTTCATACTTGTCAGTTTAAAAGTGTCTCAAAATAAGATGTGAGAGTACGGAAGTACATGATTTGAGACACAGTGAGCTGGGTTGAGTCAACACATGCTGAGGAAATTTCACAGTTCCTCAGGTGGTAGGTAAGTTTGGTTTAGGGAGCTGGCTAATTGTGCCACTGTGAAAAGCAACAGTATTTCCCACAAAGGGACCAAAGTATGATGAAGTGTTGTTAAGACTGATTACATGCTGTACAGCTGCGGATATTGAAATGATACAGGAAATGAGTTTGTAACACTTCAGCAAACGCACAGAGTGATCCACTGGCCTTGCGGTCGCAGTGCAAGTGTTTTTGTCTTGTGCTTAATTACCTCTGAGATTACATCTGAGAAGATGTGAATGAAGGGCATTGTTGAGGAGGCCTAAGACGACCACTTTTCAGCTGGTGAGGCTCACCATGTGTCACCTGTCACCTTTTTGTTTTTATTTTTAATGAAATAAGCCCTTGTTGTTGCATGTGTCTCACCTTCATGTTGCGGCAAATGAGCCAGCTCATAGCGTTAATGGAGGCTTATCCGGGATATGTTTTGGACTTTTTTGGGGAGACGGAATGCAAATTAGTGAGAATGTTGAATATCCAAAGCTTAGGTTGCAGTAAATGTCTCTTTGGGTTCTCTTAGAAGTTTGTATAGTCAAGTTTATGTTTCCACATAAGGTAAATTAGCGTGTTTTAGAACTTGCCTGGTGTAGAGAGTCTCCGGGTGTTGGTGTGACCATTACCGATTTATTGTTTTTGTGCCTAACCCAAAGTTCTGGAGTAGTTTAGCTGTGAACAAGAGCCTAATTTTGTGATAGCATGTGGTGGCATTCGCTGGCTAAAGTGGTGTTTGATAAGATGGAGGTATTTTGGGTGAGCTGAGAGGAGGTATTATGTGTGAACATCAGCCATTACGGGTGCTTTGTGTGTGTGACCTTTAGTGTTGTGAGGAAGCCAATTTTGATGGCTCAGTTTGGCTACCTTGGCTTAAACTGAGCGGCTCTCTGACCCTTCAATCAGAGGACACAAAAACAAAGAGAAGGCCTAAGAACACAAACTTGAAATGTGATTGGTTAAAGGAACAGTGTCATTACAATGTTTGCCGTCTGCAGTTTTAATGGTGAATGCCCAGGCAGATTTCTTTGACTCCAGCAACACACGATGGCTGAAATATGATTGGATAAAAGCTTTAATGCAATGTTACACTGTCTGAAGCACTGCAGCTGAGAGCAAAATGCCCTAAGAGGCAGCTATTCCACAGATACAGCTATCAGCAGGATCTCTACAAGCACTACACAAGCAAGAGTATAATTTTAATGTATATTATTAGAGTTTAGTACTGACTTTTTGACTGTTTCTGTTCTCTCTTTGCATCTATTTGTTCTTTTATAATAAGCTCTGTAGCATTTGAGGTATAAAATGTGGTATATACAATTGAAATTATTAGTAAGGTTGTGATTATCATCGCTTAGAGATGGTCCAAAATAAATGGACTTTCACTGCAGGCCATGGTGGCAAGTTATTGTTATTGATTAGTTGACAGACTGCTAAGCTAGTTAAGCAGCAGATGCAGCTACAGTATGTCATGTATGGTAATGCCAGTGCACGTTCTGGGTCGAAGGTGAAGTGTTCTGCGTGGATTGAGTCCAAACAACAGCAAAGCAGTGCACATTTTACAGATGTGGCCCGCGGGTCATTAATTGGGGTTTAGTGATGTGACCAATACTAGGAGGGTCTTCTACATCATACTTATTTTAATATCAACCATGATCTTTTAAAACCAATCACAGTGTTTTGTTTTTGAAAATAGTGAGATTGATTTGCCCTTAAAATAAAAAATAAAAGGGAGAAAAACTGAGAATCTGCCAAGTACGGAAAATTCATCTTCTCCAAATCTCTGATTAAGACGACTGTCTCTTCAGTAATCTCTCCTTAAGATACACAATTAAACATAGAAACAAAGACTTGCTTACATATTCACTTACACAAAAATGATGTCTAATTAACTGTATTACTATACTGCATCCCAAATGACAACCCCCTTTTAAAAAAAAAACTTTGGTGAAACAATTTTAATTTGTTTACCTCAACAATTGAAGTAAGGGTTTATTGTGTTGTTGTGTTCTGCATTAAATAAGAAAGTGGGCTCTCAGTTTTCTTATGTGAGATCATAGTTCAACCAACTGCTTCAGGGACAAATCATAGGTATGGGCATTTTAGTCATTACACTCATTTATTCAGGAAATTATAATTATGTGGAATAAAGTCAGAAGAGAGGAGACAAATTGTTGTCAACAACTTGTCAATCCCTTCACTTCGAGTTTATATCTGGAACATCAGAAATGTTTCTTCGGGTGTCTCATTCTTTTCGTCTTCATGGAACCCAACATAAAATCTACTTTTTTCCTGCCTTACTCCCAGCTTTGGAAATCCAAATGACTACCATCATGCCAGCAGGAACCATGCAACCGAAAACCAATTTAAAACTCTGGTTTATTGCACAGAGAGACTTACCTGGCACTTGAAAAGCATTGTCTCAACTATTTTGGGGATTTAATGTAATGAACATTCATTTATGAGTGAAAGTCCTGTAAGATAACTTTAATACACACTCTCACTCAAATTACACTTATTTGTAAGTCTAGCTCCAAGAAAGGCTGTATTATGCTGGGAGTATAAAGTCTTCTAAGACACCCTTATTTTCTCAAAACATTTTGCAAATTAATGCCTGCCTTTCATTCAGTTTGCACTTTAGATCTGTGGGTAATAGGTAACTGACTGAATAAAGAAGCATCATACCACATAATGAGCAACAGAAGGACAGCCTTACAACCACATTTTGTACAAGAGAGCTCATTCTTATGCTGGGATTTGCCAATAATCAGCAAGCACAGATAATAAATTAAAATGCGTCAAGATAGACTCTTACACAACGCGGAGCAGCGCTACTTAAGGAAGTTGTCTGCCATTCATTCTGTATGAAAGGTTTTAAAGACTCGCCAGAGTAACAAAGTGGCATTAATGAAACAAATATATGAAATGAAAAAAAGAGATGGATTGCCATTAAGATCAGTGAATAGAACGATCAGGCTCAAGTTTAATGAGCACTGTCAAAACTTCCCACCCTTTCCCTGTTTAACAGTCTTATTGTCTCCTTTAAATCCATTGACTTGAGAGAGAGATGAGCCCTCCACTGCGTACACGCAGGCGTCATTTTCAGTGACAGAGAAATACGATCACTAATGTGCCTGTATGAGTAGTGCGTGTCGCGTGCTTGGTAATGAAACTTCAGCGGCGGGGGGGCAATTCTTTTCCATCCGTAATAAAATTGACAGTCCTTAATGAAAACAAGGGCACTTGAAAACACATCAGCTATTTGCCCTCAGTCTGCAGTGAAGTCACAGAGCTGACTGCTCTCACAGAGTCCGGCTGCGCTGAAGCTGCCATTCAGTCACCTCCGCGGGGCAAATGCTTGCTGACATGGGGGCTTGACCTCGTGTCCCAGCTCAGGCCCAAGGGGTCCATATCACTTAGCCTATTCGCTGCTCAAATGAACCTGCCCATTTCTAGTATGTTATCATTCCACTTTGATTGCTGCGTTCAAACCTTCCCATTTAAAAACAATGAAAATTGTTCCTATAGATGCCCCATACACATGAGGATGACACAGAATGTCTACACCAAATACCAGCCTTCTCTGCTGGCCTACACATCAAAATCACTGACTTACATTTTAATATTTTCCCACTAATCTTAATAAATTATTCCCAATAGCCTATTCTTTTCATTTTATGGCTTGTAGTTTTGAAAAAGTGTAGTTAAAAAAGACAAAGTTTGGTTTTGTGGCTCTGTAACTCTTCTCAGGCCACTAAAGGACTTTATCACCTGAATGTTAACATACAGTCTGCTATTTTGGTGAATTTGTTAAATGATTAATGCTGCTACATGACATGCTAGAATAATACTAAAAATAAGACGTAATGATAAACTCCTTGACCAACTGTGACATACGTGTCACAAAGCCGCAACTATTTGCTCGGGGCCCTCTCAGAACCAAAGACATACCACTGGTCATACCTCGTGTTGTTTGTTGATTCACTAAGCCATCGATTCTCCTACATTCTTTGACCTGTCCCACTTACCCCTGACATTCTAGTCTGAAACTCTTTCGGGAAATTGTTGTTGTTTCTCATCCCCTGCGATGCCGCTGAGGGTCAGTTCAATTCCGCTGTAAACCTTTCCCAAGCCCTCTGGACAGGTGGCAAAGCCAAGGATGAGAAGGCAAATAATCAGGCGGCAGAGTGCTTCACTAAAGCTAAGTCATTCGGTTAATGGGATTTTCCCAGCGTTGTCAGTACAGAGGGAATGCCTTGCTATCGATCTGTGTCGCTCACCTCTGATGAGAGCTGATCAAAAACCTATTTAAAATCTGCCATCTCTTATTGGCGCTCTAATCAGGATGATGGTGGAGGAGGATTTAGTGGAGCTGAGACAAATCAAGGAAACGAGGGAAAAAAAAAAACGTCAAAGAAAGGCCTCGGTGGTGAAATGAAATGGAAAGAAAAAAAGGAAAATAGCAACACTCAAGTTGCAGCTCAGACGCCTCTGTCAGTATTTGTTTCTAAACCAATAAATGCTGTCAACTGGGCTGCTAAAGGACTGGCAGCAAATTCACAGGTCTTTTATGTAAATGAAGTTGAAGTGCTATCTTTCCACATGGCTACCATTTTTGCTGTACAGAATGATATCTTACGTTGTCCTAGTCAGCCATATCATTGTTAAAATGAATCCAGCACAATCCATCATAGAATGGAAGTAATACATCTATTACTTTTACAGCCAGAGGAAACTCCTAGTGACCTTGTTTAATCTAAGAATGCTACTTTCACTCTACCTGACTATCTTTATTTTTAATAAATACTATATAAGAGCATGCACACTAGCTAGACTACAAAATAAGTTTTTAGGCATGCTACTTCTTGTTGGGATGCACAACTTGAATGTGAAGATGTACACAGAGACACAGTATCCACAGACTGTAAACATGAACAGGTGTCCAACTTTCTCAGCAGCTTTGGGATAGTCCGAGTCCTTGAAATGCCTCAAATGAACTCTGCTGATCTCTTGTGTCTACTGTTTCCCCTGCAGGACTGGCTGAGTAAGTTCGGCTACCTCCCACCCCCCGACCCAGTGACTGGCCAGCTTCAGACCAAGGAGGCCCTGACCAAGGCCATCAAAGCCATGCAGAAGTTCGGAGGCCTCAAGGAGACGGGCGTCTTCGGTATGTGGCGGCGTTTGTTTGGAGCGTTCGTGTCTGAGAGCTGTTACTTTTGTTAAATCGAGGATAACTACGCGGAAGTGTTCAATCAGCACCTCTATGACACAATCAAGCTCCCCTTCTCCCCTCTGCTTTCATCTCTTCCTCAGACCAAGCCACCCTGGGCCTAATGAAAACACCCAGATGTTCTCTGCCAGATGTGTCGGAGGCAGAGGCGACAGTGGGGCGCCGGAAACGAAGCTTGAACCCTCAGAACAAATGGAATAAGAGGCATCTGTCCTGGCGGTAGGGAATAGTAAAATATGTAGTCTAATGCCTTGATACCGCTATACATTCATTCCCATGTATGACATCAGCGCGGTGCATTAGCAGTAAGTCGGCAATCCCACAATCTTCCCCCATCTGTGCATCCTTTGATAGATTACTTTAGAGGACTCTTCCTTTTGCCGAGATCTGTTGCTCTCTTGGTCAATTCTGTTTCAAAGCATCTGATTAGCAAACAACAAACCTCTCAGGAGACATACAGTACATCTTTCATCTTTCTATCTTTCAGATAAAGTGGTCCCTGAGTATTGCCACGGGGCACAGAAAGTTCATAAAACGATTTTATGTACATTCATTAAACCCACCAGTTGACGATCAAGTGGTCTAACCATGCAAACCGAAAATACAGGACCAGTCTGTTCAAAATCTATTAGTCTATTAGTTCCACCTTAAGGTGATTTTTTTAATTGAGGCTGATTCAAATGGTGACTCAAGAGTCACAGAAAAACTATTGTGCAGTTAAAACCATGGACACTTTGTTGTCATCCATTTCCATGATACATTCCAGACTGTAGCTAAATTCACCCAGTCCCTTTCCACCGTTCATGCATTTCATGGAGTATTGTGTCATATCACAGGTAGACTTATGACGGTACCAGCTACAGCCTTAACCCTAGTGAGCTCAGCTACTCAGGTGACACTACTACAGCAGTATCACTTTGAACTGTTGCTGGTAGATGAGAAATGGTGGTCTCAGTTCATTCAAGTTTTGCAGAAATGTTTCAGGGATAAGAGTTTTCGTTGACCTTCAGCCTCAACAGAGCTTTTCTTAATGTGCCTCCCATTATTACTTTCTGCGTCATCTCAAATCATGAACTTCAGTCAAACATGTCCAATTGTGCATCAACTGGAAATGATGAGAGCAAAATTTGACAGGCTCGTCTACAAACCCAACGCTAGCAGCTGCCACATAATTACAGACACTTAGGGTAACCCAGAAACATAAATGGCTTTTAACTAAAATATAAACATTTTGGGTGGATGCATACAACATTTTTACAGTGCGTTGTTCGTTTCAAACACGACCGCTGCAGTTTCATCTGCCATCATACTGCACTGCATGTTGCCATAGTTGATGGTGCACTCAAAATAGCAAGAACAGAAGTAGGCGACACAGCGCAAGTGTCTGCCTTCTGACCACCTTGTACAAGATGTACCTTCTTAGTGGTAAATAAACACGTGACACTAGATTTATGATGGTGTATTCAGACAGAGCAGAGCTTGTCCTTTGATAAAATATTATGGACGTCTGTGACCATCTGAGAAACCACAGCACGGTGTTAGACAGTGTGGGAGGACGCAGTAAAGCATATGGTTGGTCTGCGCTAATTTCCACACACTATCAGGGATGATTCAACAAGGAGCTGCCATAAGCTGGTGTGTGGGCCAGCGTGTGTGTGCGTATGTGTCCACAGAATATGAAATACACAAATTAACTGAGAAATAAGGAAGGCCAAGACATAGACAAAGTATATATTCACATACACACAGGTGTGTATGCATTGCCTCCCTCCTGGTGGGCTTTAACTTTCTTTTTCTTCTTTGTACTGCTGCCAATCAAACACCTTGCTCCTGTCAGTTCAATCCACTCTGAAATAAGACAGCCTTGTCTTCAGTCCAGCAGAACACCTTTGTATTCACAGCACTCAGATTTGTAGAACAGCAGACAGGAACAGCTGTGGATTATGTGCTGGCTTCAGATCCAGAGAGATTTTCATATGGGACAGGTTTTTATTTATTTATTTAGTTTTTGGTAAAGCACCATAACAAAGCATTGGTATTCTACATAGACCGGCTTCCACTATAATTCTCTGGGTGTTGTGCCTCCTTCTGTTTTTAGTTAATGTTGCGCCGTTTGTGTAGCTGGGTTTACAAATTTATATTTATTATGTAATATTCCATGGCGTATCGGCTTCATTCGATTACATGGGCGAATAACGGGGCTGACAGAATGGAGATAATGTGTAAAACTGCTAATGAGTCAGATGTAGTCTGACAACCATGTTAAATGCTAGTATGCTGATCCACCACGTCGGTGAGATTAAAGGGAAATCAAATTATTTCTATCTCTGCAATGTACACATTCCTTCAATATATTGATTTTAATTATTTCATGGTGCAGCCAGAAACAAAGTATGTATTGACAAATTTGCTCACTGACATTTGATGTACGGAGCCGAACTTATTACCCGCACAGAAGATAAATTAAACAAAGAATTCATTCCAAGTGAGTCTGTCCAGATTTGACACTTTCTGTTTGACAAGTAATCTAAGATCAAATGAGCAGGTCACGCTTATGGCACAGGGGAGGATTTTCCTACATACTGTGTTCTAATAAGAGGAAGAGGTAACTATACAAGGGATTTAAAGGAAGACATTCAGTGAATTACTGATAATGTTACAGATGTAACAGGCTTCTCAGTGGAACGCCACACAATGAGGAAGAAATGCTAATTTCATCAAAACAGGAGTTAACAATAGCGACGATATTGTCAAATTTACATGTTTGTAACACTTTCCTTTGAGCTGTTGATCCAGGGGTAATTATAAGACGGACCTACGTAACCATGATCAATGCTGTTAGAAAATGCATTAATTAGAATAATAATGATGGAACTGTTTTGTTAGGTGTATAGTCTTGTTACTGTAGTAATGATAGGACTGTAAGAATTAAAGCTTCAGTGTGGAACCTTTGTGTCCCTCTTCTGCTAGTGAGAGTAATTACACAAACACTGTTGATGCATGTGTATGACATCAGCCCTCTTTTTCCTCCTTCAGCATTCAACAATAACAGTATCAGTGTTTGTCCTCACTATCGATCGCTTTAGTTTTTAGACCGTAATGGATCAGAAAGTTGGTCTGGAATCAGTACGTTGGGAACTATAATGCTACGGCTAAAACCTGCCGAGCCAGTCAAATCGTCTGGGTGAGCTTTTTGCAGCAACGGACAGAAGAGTAACAGTGTCCAGGCCTGCGCGTTTTCTGAGCGCTGTGGAGTACAATTTGTTTCCAACAAGTCTTATTAGTTGCAGGGCTCTCCAACAAAGTTTTTTTTTCTGTATTGGTTGAAACACATTCCACAATGAAATCCAAATAGTGCATTACCAGACTTTTTGTTTCATTCTTCCCGACTTTATTTGCATTCCTAACTCTTGTTCATCTGCTGTAGACCCCACCATACTCCTAATTCAAGACTAATATACTGCAACATACAGAGAGACTCACAGCGTTGCGTGTACTCGTTGGACAAGACCTATAACAGCCATTCGTTTACATTTAAAGTCCCACACTATATCTTCCACAAACCTCTATTACTTGTCAGTCTTGTTCTTCTCGTATAGCATTTATTCAACATGTTAAACAGTCATGTTTGCATTAACATTAAGACATCCCAGAAGAAATTCCATTGTTGATTGTCAGAAATGGTAAACACAGAAAAAACAAAAATTACAAATATGATGATTATATTATCTGTGAGAAGTACAACGCTGTGAATGTATGCAGGTGGTTGCTGCGCCTGAAAGACATAATAGTGGTAAACAATGAGCACAAAGGCTGTGTTTTGCCACTGTATGTCCTTCCAGGTTTACATTCAGGCTCAAGGTGACTGCAAAGAATTTAAATGTCTCAATAGAACTATGTATTTTAATTGGCTGTCACAGAGACAGAGCAGCATCTGCAGCATTTAAAGTGTGACTCCTCTATTCCATGAACGATCTGCAAGAGTAAGAAGCACCCTATAATTCTGTGTTTAGTTGACTTTAGCATGATTGACAACATCCAACTGACTGGGACTTCACACTCTACTTTGCTTTTTCACACACATCATTTTCATCATTACGTCCTGAAAATGTGCAGCGTAGGTGATGAGTAGTGAGTGTCAGTTGTTTCATTTGGAAGGGAAAGCAATAAAAGTCGAGGCTGAGTAGCTATTCATTTTTTAGGGACTTGGGTTCAGGTAATGTGTTTTTCCCACAACAAGAATAGGTAAATGGTTTTTGTGATGTTGTCTGAGAGCCTCTGTGCCAAGGAGGAGCCCTTAATCCCAATTTAACTCCTGCTTACCTTATCCCTTTTTCCCCTCGCACACACGGCGATACACCAGACTGCACTCGGCCAAGTACGCTACAGACATTAACAGCCCAGTTGCGTAACAGCTCACTGTTAGCTCATTATCTCATATTGTTAGCCCATTATCACAGCAGACAGCCTGGCAGTCATTAGCAGACCGACTGATAACTCAAACAGATAGGTGCAGCGGGCTGAGCGAAGGGGAGCGAACATCGGGACAAAGATGAGGAAAATGAAGAAGAAAGCGGAGAAGAAGCAGACGTGAAGAGGAAGATGGTATCGTTATGCCTCGACACGGTCGACAACCACAGCTGGAAGTGTGTTTTTGGGTTTGTCCAATTATCTGTCCCCTTCTAGCATAAGCAATATCCCAGAAACTGTCGTCAAATTTGGCACCAACGTTTACTTGGATCAGGTGATCAGAAGTTGGTGGTGAAAGGTTAAGTTCACTATGACCTGAGAAAACCTGTTTTTGGCGATTTCTGAATAATTCATGTACTAATTATGACACTTGGATGTCATCCACTGGTCTGCTGATGCTGTCCTATGTGAAAATCATCTCTTAAGTGAAGACACAATGGAAATTATGAGTGGAATCAAACATATCGATACAGTGATAACTTCTATCTTGCTTCAAAACCAGTTATTATGCTGTACTAAATGGCTTTCCCTACGTACATATATGAGTGCAAAAATAAAAAAGATCTGCGCTTGAGGCTGACGAAGACAGCCGAGACTGGTTGGGGTAGGCATATCCCGTATCCCAGTGAGGCAGTAATTGTAGTTTCTTGCTACAGTTTGTTGGTTTTATTGACTACATGCTGGATTGCAAAATCTCCAGCTCTCATTTATCTCTTCTGCTTGTACTGTCTGTAATAAAGTAAATGAACACAGTTCAACAACAAAAAGTGTAGGAGCCTTAATGACCATATAAATCCATGAATGTAGGTCCACAGAGACACAGTGCTCTTCACATATTACAGTGTATCATTCATGTATTTATATGCCCTGAAGCTTGTGAGGGCTACACTTCAAACCCAGAGGGGGTTTCTTACAAACAGTACTACCATATTCAAAGTTGAATGTGGTTAATGAGGGTATTAAGGGTAACCATAGTCATAACTCAGGAATAGGGCTCCATCAAGGAACTAACAATAGCCATAGCTCATAGTGAGCATTAAGAAATTCCACAGCTGTAACCGAAGGCACCGCTGGGTTACAGCCAAAGAGGTAGCTCTGGGGGTATAAGAGGTAATAACACAGAGCTGCTAGCAGTAATGGCCAGGCATATCACAGCTTGACAAATGGGCTTTCATTTGCTTGTTCCTTAGGTGCCATATTTGGATATAATGTATATTGTTGAATGTCAGGTGAGTAACTTGGACCTGTTCATTCAATATCACTATTTGAAAAGTAAAACCATTGTCCTCTTGGGCTGCATGAGGAGATTATTGAAAATCCAAAATGGCAGAACCAAGATTTCTACTATACTAAAAACAAAATCACTGTAACCATGCCGTCTAAAGGCTCTTTTAGAGACATAGATGCCATAACGCATGTATCCTATTGTGCACTCATCAGTCTGGCTCGCTCTGTAAAAATGCCACCCAAAACAAAGCCGCTGTCTTTTTTAGTCAGTTGAGTTAATTTTTGCCTCTACTTCCTGCTTCACTTTCAACGACGGCTACTAAAACTTACGCCAATATTTCGCCCGAAGATGATTCATGCAAATGTTTGTATCTCCGAACCTCCTCAGTTAACATTTCCTCCATGTGTTCCATCAGTATTGATCCAACACAATCAATTTGGAAACCCTAAAGCAGACTTTACGTTCTACTACCAATTGGACCAATCACAGCTCTTGCAGTCTGTGTCAGCGCTGCAGAGTTAAAGTTCTGAGGAGGTGCACGGCAGCTATGGCGCTAGGGTCTGCGCAGGGTCTGCACATGTTCTGTGCGGTCGAGACAGAAGTCTAAACCACCTGTAAGGGGTAATGTCATTCCTCACTGTTTAACTGGATTAGAGAGACCAGGTGACTTTTTTGGGCAGCTCATTAAACTGTTTCCCCTCGGACAATAAATTATATATGGTCTGGTCTTAGTTGAGGCTACTGAAATTTCATAAATGATTTTGGCTTGTTTACCAGTGTATTTCAATACAACCAAAATGTGTCGTTAATGGCAGCACTAGAAGAATTCAGAGTTGTTACAATTCAACCTCTTGAGTGTGATTGCCAAATTTCAATGCAATCCAACCAGCCGTTATTGAGACTTAGTCTTAGAGACATCTCTTATCCCCTACGCCCTAGGCACTTTTAAATTCAACTGATCTGAAATAACATCTTTATTATAATGAATCCTGCGGTCCTAACGTGTCTCTAAGACCTCTTAACTGCAACTCCACCACATCTGATGCAACAGAAATGAAACACAACAATGCTACTTCCATTTTCATCGCAGACGTACGAGACAGCCTCTTAACTGGATGTGTCAACGCTTAGCAACTGCGGAGACTGAACCATAATCTGTATTTTAAGGATTTGAACAAAAATGTCCAAGTAATAGAAAAGTCTGATGATGACTAAAGTTGTCTGGATGTGAGGTTCATGAATGTCTTAAAAAAACATTTCAAGGTAGCGCATCTATTGAGATATGTGAAGACATAAGTCTGTTGCGAAAAGTATCGACATTGTCAAAAAAACACAAAATGCTTTTTCTAGCAAGTGGTTGCAGAAGATGAATGAATGTTAATTGTCTATAGTACAAAGCTTAGACATAATTTTAGGTAAGATGCAAGCGACAGTAGGCATGAATGGTAAAAATAGTAAAACATTATTGAAATTATAAAATCGATATGTACAAATTCAAATTACACACTATACACTATACACCAACTAGTATAATCCAATTTGAAACAGAGCTCAAGCTTTTCACTTAGGACTTCCCAACTTTAAAACGTTTATTTGTCCTTTTCACAAATTCCTCCCTAAAGGCCCATTTATGCTCAACGTTAAATACGCATACGGATACGGACGGAGCCTTTCGTCCGTACTCTGCGTTCATTTCGTCCGTTTTTCGTCCGTTTCCA
>JASGAT010368420.1:0-10235 GCA_030220025.1 Chelon auratus | reverse complement strand
CTGGTCTGGTCTAGGTGGGTGCTACATGTCTAAGTAACATCCACACCAATGAATGCCAGGTCCAAAAGTTTCCCAGTAGAACACTGAATTGTCACAAGATGGTCATTGTTCTTCACTTCTCCTGTCAGTGGTTTTAATGTTGTGGCTGATCGGTGTAGTTCACAACTACTCCTGTCAGAGCCAATGTTTACATTTGTTAAACTGTGTTTGGTGACATTTTACTGAAATATCGCAATATGAGAAGGAACAAAAAGACGAGAGATCTTCATTCTTATGTTAATTAGTCTTAATTAGCACCGAGATGACCTGAGGCAGCTTAACCTGCAAGTATGTGAAATGTGTTTCATATATTGTTATTTTTTTTTGCAGACTAAATATTTCTAATTAATGCTAAATTGCTTTAATTTGTCCAAATTAATTCATAACATGATATAATAAAGGACTTATCAACCGTTTAGGGGTCTAAACATTTCGAGCATTAGCTTCTCTTTCACATTTAACACAGTTTTGTGTAACAGTAATGCATCATGTAACCATTTTGTTGCAACAACAACCTCTAAGCTCTACTCACTGCTCATTAAAAGTTCATCCCATCTCTCGTCATCTCTGCACAATTTATAATCTGAAATCTTTGCAGAAAAGAAAATGGACAAAATACTCCAACTGCATGTTTCTGATTACCCTTTTCTGCCGTCGCCCAGTGTGGCCAAAGATCAAGGCCGTGGCGAAATGGCAAGCTTAAAACCACCGGAATTCATTGCCAAGCCGGGAGGAGGACTGCTTAATTTTTCAGAGCTATCCAACATGGATGTAGCCTCAAAGGGCATAAAGTGAAAACAACTGCCTCAGACAAGTGGAGCTCATGGTCTGAATACAGTGACTGGTGGTGAATGTCTGGTGGGAAGGCACACGAGAAGGAAGAGACACTAAGTGAAAAAAAAAAAAGCCTGGCTGTGTCACTGGGATGTCAGAACTGTTATTATCAGCCTGGGTATGAAACATTTTTAGGAAAAAAAACAAAACAGAGAGCGTTTGAAATAGGAGGCCATTTACCTGACAGAGGGATTCTGTTAAAAGACAGAAACATTTTCCACAATGCAAGCATTTGTGTGTATCTGACATATGCTAGATGTAGAAGAACCTATGCTGCTGTTTTGACACATGCAAAGTAATATACACCGATCCGCAACAACATTATGACTACAGACAGGAGAAGTAAATAACGCTGAAACATCTTGTGGCAATTCAATGTTCTGCTGGGAACTTTTGGACCTGACATTGATTGGTGTGGATGTTACTTAGACATGTAGCACCCACCTAGACCAGACCAGGCACCCCCACCCCATAGCAATGACACTCCTTGATGACAGCAGCCATCCCCAGCCGGATGCACCCTGACACAGGCACACACACAAAGACACTTTAGAACAACTTAAAAAACATGAAGAACAGCACAAGGTGTTGACCTGGCCTTCTAATTCACTAGATTCTAAACTGATCAAGTATCTGTGGGATGATCCACAGAGGCCCCTACCCTCAAAGGCCCCCCACTAACAAAATTCTCATTCACCAGACACCACAGGACACCCTCAGAAGGCCCATATCCATCCTCTGATGAGCTGTTTTGGAGGCACAAGGGAGACCTACACAATATTAGGATGGTGGTCATAATGTTATGCCTGATCAGTGTATAGTGCCCACAATAGTTAAGAAAACACAATATTGCCCACCTAAGCCACAGCAGCTCATAACTCATGTAGTCCACCCTGAAGCCACCTACTGGTACAGTTTTACTTCTAGATAATGTATCAGAGCATCAGCTTATTTCCCAGGCAGGCATGTGATGTGCCAGGATTGCAACTGCGCCTATTTATTCTGAAATTGCAAAAGAAATATCGTTACACACAGCTCTGTGAATGCGCATGTTTTCATTTCCAACCAGCGGGTACAGAACATTCGGTTCATGTGATTTTCTTTTTCTTGTCCAATGGAAAGAAATCATAACTGTCCAATTCAGCTCCATACCTTGTGAAACATTAGCTTTTAAGAGTAAATTTCATTCTCACAGCGCCGGCAGTGAAACAGCTATTGTCTGTTTGCCATTCTAATCTAGTTAGCTCCTATAATGTAGAATATACTGTAAAGTGCCTGCATATAAGGAATCAGAGTAGTCACTGAGGTCTTTTACTTGGTACACTGACTCCAGACAAAAACAGATGAAATTGTTTTTTTCCTATATATATACTCCTAGCCTGTGCAGCAGCCTCTGTGTTTATGTAAATGCTAATGGTTAAGTCCAGTTCGGCGGCTGTGTCCTAATCACCGACAACATATGCAGTCTGCCGGCAAACAGGGGAGTCAAGAGAGGCTTCAAACTTGCGCACTGCAGCACAACCCCTCGATGTGTTAAGGTGTACAAAGCCCCCAGTCAGCCCTTCTTCGGTAATATCAGCTAAACCTACAGATAAATGGGCTGTGAACCGAGTAAACAGCGGTCACATGTACGGACCGACTTTCAATTACCTTGCGGTTAACCTCGCCCGAAGAGGTCTGAGCCGCTGCACAGCACAGGAGCTCATCCCTGCCTCTCTGTCTCACTCTGCCTTCCAGTCGTTTAGCATACAACTGTTGTCCATGCATTCTTTATTATTACAATGAGCCGGTCCAGCACACATCTATTTACAGTATGCACAGTATGCTTCTTCGCTAATCTTAACTATGCTCTTTATTAATGTTCGCCCTTGTTCATTAACTGTATGAGATCTGTTATTGTCTTATTTCCTGTGTGCTTTACATTTAGTGCTATTCTGCTTTATTTTCCATGTTATTTCCATTGCCATGTTGTGATGTTTGTATGACTGTGTGACTCTTGTGTTTTTTTTTAACTTTGCACCGTTCAGATGTGGCACATCTAATTCCGTTGCACGCAATGTACAACGACAATAAAGCGTTCATTCGTTCACATATAACTCAAAGACTCTATGTACTCATGTATATGTGTACGGCTCCTGGGTAGAGCGACATTTCTAAAGGCTTTCATGAACTAGATGCAGCCTGAGTCACGTCATTCGGCGCCAAGGATAGATACAATGATCTTTTATGTATTGAGGAATTTTCAGGATCAATATGCAATTCTGAGCGCACGAGGCCTGGTTGAGTCAGCTGCGGTCTATGCATTCTAAAAATACCCATTTGCATGTCTCCTCGTGTAATCACTCTCCTCCCCGGGCCCGACACATCGCAGCCCTTCATCAGAACAGGATATTAGACACTACAGCTCTTCCTTTCCGTTCGCCTGTCTAAATTTGCATTATCGCTTTAATACGGGGAAATGTCCGCGTTGGCTCCTGAGGAGACTTGTGCCAGTCATCATCACGAGAAATCAGGTCCGCAGACAATGCACTGATTATTTTTTTTCTTCTTCCAGCAGCGAGGTGCTAATGGGATTGGATTTATGCAGTCTACGATATGTCATTGGGATCCTTTTTTGAAGAGTGCCGTTCTTATCTCAGAGTCCATTGACATACTCAAGTAACAAAAGACGAACTGTGAAATAACAACCTTTTACAGTCTGTATATGAAATACAAATCATAAATTATCCAATGAGAACTAGAAACATACTATATAACAGCCTTGTCTAGCCTCTGTAGGACTACCACACCAGGTTTTTCTTACAGGTTGTGGATAATCGAACTTGTTTGGAGACCAATCGGTCATTTAAATATAAATTTAGAGGAGACACGATGCAACTGTTAATAAATCAAATGTCACAGATGACACCTGTGTGGTCACAAGCCAACAATGCCATTACTACAGCCATTATCTTTAACAATACAGTATGTTTACAGGCTTATCCTACATTTTAGATGTAAAACATTAATATGAAAACTAACCACTGACTGTAGTTGTAAGATAATGGTGGTTTCAGTGCAATATTTCTCTTAGAAATTAAGGGAAGTAGTTACAGAAAGCACTTGAAAATCTGATTTACACAGTACCTTAGCGGAAAGCAATCACCAATGACATCAGCTAACATTTTTGACCACATGCTAAAAGTCATCAGTTGCAAGACGGAGGGTTTCTGTGCATGTACTGCCCGTTTCCTATCTGGCCTTTGACTTGGCCGCTCAGTGACACTTCATTCTCTTCGTTTTGAGCCGCAGGGTTTGCGTAGGATCATTATCTCGTTGAGAGGCCCATTTCAAGTTGAATTCGAACTTTTTGGACAGATGGCGTTACATCAACTTTAAGCACTCTTTGACGCAGCGTTCACAGTTGAATTAATGACTGCAAGCTGCCCACTCCGTGAGGAGCAAAGCAATCTCAAATGACAGCATTTACCCCACCGTGATTCACAGTTGGTGTTGGGGGTTTTTCTCTTGAAAAGCTGCTTTTGGTCTGCGCTAAAATGTCTGATGCACTATCCCAAGTATCTTGATCGTATATCTTGATCTGCCTATCCAGACAGACACATGAGTCACCTGATCAGTGTTTTTTTTTTTTTTTTTTTTNGATCAGTGTTTTTTTTTTTTTTTTTTTCCTACTATCAATTATGGCAAAAACGGAAAAGAGGAGCAAGTTACAGAAGGTGGTTACTGGTAAAGTGAAGGTTAGAAGGTGCATGTTGTTTGGGGATTACAGCAGTTGCGTCACATAGAGCAGTGAAATGCTGCAACAGTATACTGCTGCTGTGTTTGTGCTGGATAATTTGGATGCAGGGTGGCCGACTGAATGTGCCTGCAAAAAAGATCTAACTTAGGATTTTTCCTGACACACCTCCCATGCATGTGAAATTTGGGCTATCTTTTGGTTGTAGAAGCTGCAAGGATTGCCTGCAGGTCCTTTGAGGAAATTTTGGGGCACTGGACCGGAGAGTTTTTGCCTCAAACACTGTATTCGGGTAGGCTGGGTAGTCCTAGCAGTTGTTTTAAATCTGTAGCATTTGTACGTGATCTTTCTTGAAGTGGAGATCTTTAAAAATAGCCATTAACAAACCATTTAGGGCTTTAGATTCTGGCTTTATGATACCACACAAAAGAAAGAACAGCAGACGCAGACTCTGGAACCCCTGATTCTAATATTGAGTGGACTGATTTTTAAAAATGTTGAAAACGTCCATTTTTTATGGGTGATTTGTTAGTTCAAAAGAGGATCAAATGTTTGTTCAGTTATGTTGAAAAGGTACACAGTTTCCATGGATGCAAGTTTTCACATGGTTTTGACAATCATGTCATGGTGACATAGTTAATTTACAACATGCATTTGCCAGCATATAACTTCCACGTTAAACTAACTCGCCACTCTTCCCGCTTTATTAAACTCCCTCCCCCACACACATGCTGCGTTTCCCGCTCTAAGTCGACTCCCCTGTCTCTCCTTTTCCTTTGTGTCTCATTTTGTAGCCTTCAGTAGCGTGTTTAATAGAGAGCTATAGGGAGATTGTGTGGATAAACTGTGGATATGGGATTTGACTGGTGCATGATGTGCACTGCTGCGCCAGGGAGATGATGAGAAGTGCAGTACTGTCTGCGGGCAGCTTTGTCCCTGTCTGTTTGTTGTGCTTGAAATGTTATTTAACATCCTGAAACTGAATAAAAAGTGCAACTTGGCAGAATTACACTGAATGGAGAAAAAAAGACGAAGAAGTGGCTTCAGCATTTTTGTTCTAAGTACTTGAAATGTATGTATGCTGAAAAACAAAAAATATTCAGGAGAGATACTGAATAAATCCTGTATATACGGAATATAAAATATGTACTGTATATACACACACACGTAAACACATAGGTATCCATGGGAAACACCTCCAAAGGTAGTGGAGAATGACCTCGCCAAGATCTTGAGGGACTGCCAGATACAGGCTGACAAGATGGTGATGGCTAGCCAACCGGACATACTAGTGATAGATGTAGCAATCCTAAGTGATTGTAATATTAGGAAGAAGGAACGCCAACACCTTTTGAGTTTTTGTGTGTGTGCCTGTATCAGGCTGCATCCTGCTGGAGATGGCTGCTGCCATCAATGAGTGTCATGGCTATGGGGTGGGGGAATTCTCTGGAAAGCTGAACTTAACCGCATCGAATTTCTGATCTGAGCAGTTTATAACGTAATTCCAAGCCCATCAAATATGTACACGTGAAGTACAGCAGAGTAACCAGCATGCCCACTTGAAAGGGGAAGGTACCGAAGGGGGCATCATCTGCTAAGACCATCGCTAAAGACTGCACAGGACATGAATGCCTCAAATCATTTTTGTCAGAGCTGGAGAGCAACCAGTTCCCATCAGAAGAACATCATCTATAATGTTCCCGGATTAGCATTAAAATCAGCGCCAAACAACTTGAGTGAAAGGTTGAGGAGGTTGAGCTTGGCACCTCCTTTTCTTCCAATGGCAGCATGAGTTTGACTCACTGCAGTATCATTGTTAAACCCTTCTGTTACTACCATAAATCTCAAACTACCAGTAAATACGATTTTCCCATCACTCTCTTGCCCCCATCCCAATAATTTGGACTTGTTTATCCTCCTGAGAAAGGGTTTAGAGACACAACTCAACTGAAACACTACTGACAGCCTTCTTTTGACGGTACTTTTCCTGACGGAAGTCTTGTGTTCTTTATTTAGCAAATTCTGTATATGTGATGAAGACGCTTTTCTGTCTCACAGTGAACAAAGCTTGACGTATTGATCTTCTGCCTTTGATACGACTGATCCAGTTTCCACAAAGCTTTTTAGAGTACCATGCACCGCCCCTTGGAAACCTTCAGTCTAGCCATGATTTGATGCTGAGAAAGCTCCTATTTGCTTAGAATAACAATTGGACTTCTGACACCTTCGCTTAGTTCCGATGCCATGTTTCCCACCATCACAATGCTACTTAGTAAGCAATGTTCGGCTGGAATCATGAGTCAAGGCCAACATCAGACAAACAATGGCTTCAAGCGATTCGCTTAAAGAAACCTCTGAAGAGTAGCTCAAATCTACCGGCGTGTCATCTGAGCGCTGCTTCAATGGGAGGATTCAATTCAAAGAAATATGACGTTTGGGCCACTAATGGGGCAGAATCTGAAATGGACTGTATTTCTTCTTCATGGTACATATATTATTTTTTTGGTGCTTTAAATATTTCTAAATCCTCACACTTCCAGATTATTTACAAGAAAATAGAAGGAAGTTCTCACGTGGTTTCAGGTGAAAACGGGGATGTATTATTTCATTATAACAAGAAGTATGACCTTTAGACATGTACTCTCGTGTGGCCATGCCCTTTGTGCACAAGATGAGAGTATATTTCTAAGATGGATAAATCATATTCATCATTACCAGATACATTGGAATCTTAGTCAAAAGATTTTTGACTGTATTTAGCTTCCGCTATACTACATAAATCACAACTATTCTCTTAAAAGATAATTTCAGGGTTAGATGCTGTATAATTTTGGAAAGATCTGTGGCTTTTGAGTCTTTATGAAGGAATCTATGCTACTGGCCAGCTTGAAAAAATTATATTCACTTAATTTCTGAAGGGAGTAACACATTGAATAACTGACAGACACATAACATTTTATTTAAACATGATGTAGTAGCGAAGGAGACGGAGAGTAGAACCAACCTGTCTGATGGTCCTGGCCACCAGGCTCTCCAGTACCGGTCCTCGATCTTCATGCAGAAGGTGAACTTCATCCAGGATGAGGAGACGCACGATCTGGGTGAGAGCCACATCTCCAACGCTCTTCCTTGTTACGACATCCCACTTCTCTGGAGTCGTCACCAACATCTGAAGATAATAAGTGAGGCAGTGAACGGTCCTAGTTTCCTTGCACCCATTGGATACTCTTTACAATGAAAGTTGGTGTTTTAATAAAATAACAGAATGACAAAAATACAAGGTACTATACATGAGTAACTTCTTCAAGAAGGAAGAGAACAGCAACATGTGATCAAATCATCTTAATAAACAGCCAAACAACATGGGCAGGTGTTTATTTTAAATACTTTTAAGTATCGATTCTGGGGGTCTGAATGAACAGGTGAATTTACTGCACGTGTTGAGTATTCCTTCATTTAGTAGAAAGTCTTGTCTCCGTGTGATCAGCTGGCCAGAATTACAGTAAAAAGATCAATCTAAACTAAAGAACTAAAGATCAAAAGAACAATCTACTCTAACTACAGAGGTGCTATATTGAAGAGATTGCGATATGTCACTGGACCGGTAACACCACAATTTCCATGCCTCTCCTCCGGCTTTTAGCTCACAGTTGAGGAAATAACCTTAGTGAGCTGCAATGTCAGAGGCTTAATTTGGCACTCAGTTAAGGTGCAACAAGATGACTGCTGTAAATATCAGTGTGAACTAATTACTCACAGCTTGTTTCGAGTAGGGGGACACGTGTTACATTTTGCAGTCATTACTGACCAGGTAGCGGTCAAAGGCCTATGTAGGCTAGTGTCTGTGGAAGGTTAAGGCGGCTAAGGAACCAAAAGAAATCCTGCCTAACAAACTTGTTGTTTTTAGAGGTATTGATTAGGTAGAGAGGCTCTAAAAAACATGAAAGCACACTGAAGCACCTTTGTCACATTTGTCCTATTGATTGGTTGCCGAAAGCCAAGAAGGTGGCCGAGGTTGTGATGGACAATGAGTGATCACACTAATTCCTGAAGCCCTTAGTTTCTCTGCGCGTCTGCTTGTTAACCAACATGAACTGAAACCAACACCGAGGTGTGAGTCACTGATGCACAGTTGATGATGATGATGCAAGAGACCATCAGCCGGGTCAAGTAAAGTGACACTTGAGGAGAGGAGTTGAGTGCTCTCCCGATAACTTAGGACTTGAATGCATTCTTTTTTCTTTTTTTTGGTCACTGATGGCACAGAGTGTGTGTTTTGGCCTCGAAAAGGGGGAGCTGTGGAGTAATGGTTAGAGACGGAAGGGTCCCAGTTTGGAATCCCCTCGTGTCCATGGCTGAGGTGCCTTGAGCAAGTATCTAACCCCAAACTGCTCCAGGAAGCAGCCTACTGCACCAGCTGTACATACTGCTGTATGAACGAATGGATGTGTCCGATGCAGAAAGACGATTTCCCCATGTGGGATCAATACAGCATAAATTATTATTAAATAAGCATCTTTCAAACCAAAAGGGATTAGTACAAAGTCCCTGTTTCCTTGCTGAGCTACATGAGGAAACTTAACAAGAAGTAAACTCGAACTGTATAAACCTAGTTTAGTATTATAGGCAGTTTAGGCCAAAGCGACAGCGACAGTCCAGACCCTACGCAGACCCTAACGCCTTAACTGATGTTACTACGCGCAGTGGCAACTCAGACGGCAAGAGCTGTGACTGGTCCGCTTGGTAGTAGGGTGATTCCGCTTTAGTATTTCTGCCTACTTCTCCATCTACGTGATTTTTGAATTGATTGTTTTGGATCAACAAAGATGGAACGCATTGAGGAAAGGTTAACTGGGGAGGTTTAGAGATACAAACATTTGTATGACTTGTCTTTGCCGAAACTTTGGCAAAAGCTTCAGTCGCCATTGTTGAAAGTGAAGCAGGAAGTAGTGACAAAAATTACCCCGACTGGCAAAACAGACACAGCGCCAACTAGTGTCTGGGTGGTGTTTTTACAGAACGAGCCAGACTGACAAGCGCGCAAGTATAAAAGGCTCGCACCAGCGTAGGCTATGTACGTAGGTTATGGCGTCTATGTCCCGCAGCACCCTAAATGAGCCTTCAGGCTTGAAAAAGCGACCCAAAATTTTAAACCAAATAAGATACTAAAGGTTACAGAAGTATTCTACCAAGATTCGGACCAATTACATGGAGGTCCAAAACCTAATTATATGAATTACACGCTATTCAAAAAATAGATCAGCGCTAATAACAATCGTCTACTGTCATTCATTCTTGACACATTAAGTGTAAATTATCATACTGTGACATCATCAAGATTATTGAGATTAGTCTTTAGAAATGACTGCTTGGTTAACGGTTTTCAACAGTTTCTTTGCTCACTTAAAGGAACAGTATGTAAGAAATGTATTTCAATTAATCATAAAATGGCCCTGATATGTCACTAGACATGAAGAAATCATGTTCATTTCAAATACTTATATCACTGACAACAGTGGTCTGGCCAGGATATCGTCATTTAAAAGTGAGAGTTGCAGCCCTCAACTGATGTTATTGTTGTCATGTTGTGTTTTGGTCTGAGGCGCCACCCTCCACCTATCTACTA